>JAUELU010103745.1:0-11234 GCA_032357145.1 Evasterias troschelii | reverse complement strand
TGAAAAGTTTGTTAAAGTTTTGTAAACAATTTATTTATATAAATGAAGTGGCCTCATAGAGGTGGTTGCCCCCTATTTCTTATCAATCCCGATATTTGCAGACAGTAAAGCCACGCCCACAAGTGCTTTGATATCAATATCTGATCATATAAATGGGTAAACAGGTTTGTTGACTTACAAGATTATACCCCTGATCTCATTGACTGTTAAAGCTGTTTTTGATCATAAATAGGGTCATAGGTGTGTTGATGCAGATGTTTTTAATAAAGTGTGGTACAGTTTAAGTGTAATCAATCTCGGGGATTTCCGATAACCTCATTAAATTGAAAATAACAAGTTTGTCTCCTTACTGTTAAAGTTTCTCATTGCAGGCTACTACCGACTAACGGGTCAAGCACATTTTGTAAAGTTAAGTGTGTGGTAAGTTGTAGATAGTTTGTATGAAGTTTTTCTATTGTGTTGTTAACATGATTATATATTGATAGTTTAGATTGGTGCATGACTCTGAACAGAACACCCACGGTAGGCAAGCAACCTGAAAGTGCAACCATGTAGGTCTATTTCTATCTTGTGGTGCAATGTGATGTCCTACTGATCACCTGGCATGTAGCCCTCTAGCGGGGGGCAATAATAAACGACCATGAGCAGTAGCAAGAAGACACCACCCTCTGGGATTATAAATTGATTTGATAAAAAGGAGCAAATGGTTCTACAAAAGCAAAATCACATTTGGTTTGTTTTCCGTCTAATCTGTGTACACAGCAGTGGCGTAACCAGACATTTTCTTTTGGGTGGAAATGGTTGCAAACAGAGGCAAAGACTTTTATTTTATTGTGTTTTATTTTTTTTGGGGGGGGGGTATTCAATGTACTTTTTTTTATTCACAATTTCTCATTAGGGAGGGGGAAGCATTTTAAACAAGTTTTAGAAAAGTAATGGGACATATAAGCTTGGGTAAAAATTGTTTTTATGTAAGTATTTTCTGAAGAAATGTTTTCAATTCAGCACTTTAGTCATTTAGAAAGTAAGTTTTCAAACAAACAATGGTGTTTGGGAGATTTACAAGACCGTAGGCTATTTTCGAAATCACGACTCGGTCTTGGGCTCTATACCCACAAAAGGACATCACATGTTTTCTAAATGACAGAGCTGAAGCTCAAGCCCAAGCCGTGGTTTCAAAAACAGCCATTTGAAGAAGACAATTATCTGCATCAATGTCGAGATAAAGTATTCTCTTACAGTGATTATGAAAACTGTGATGGGAAGTGGAAGGGAAGCTGTGATAGGAAGTGGAAGATCAGGTTAAAAAGGAAAGTATAGGTAACTGCTTGTTGTGTTTGGTTTTTGGTTATATTCCTTATGTTCAATTCTTCATCAGGTTGGATGACTTCTACCATGACAAGTAAAATGCACATGGATGAAGACGGAGGGTACCCGTACAAGGTAGTATAGACAAGTAAATTATTACACTGTTTGATGAATTATGCCACAGCTTTTCCGAGGCAAATGGTCCCAAAACTTATTCCAGGAACTGATTCCAAAACTAGGAAGAGAAGTATTAATTTTTCATCATTTGATACCGACACGTCATCTTTGATTTTGCCATGTATACTGCCGCAGCATTTCAAAATTTAATATTTGAGTCCAATATTGATAATCATTTGACATTTTACAGCATCGTTTCCAAAATAATAGTTCCCCGCCCACTTGTCCAAATAAGGCAAGGTAGTGTCACTGCAGACAAGGTTGTGTCTACATAAAGTATTCCACATTGTTTAGAAGAGGGATTTGAGAAAGTGTATGAACGATTTTCTGTGTCTGTGTTTATTGTGAGAACAAATGACAAGGATCTATGTGTGAGTACTATATAATAAATATTTCATTTTGTGAGTGCTTTGTTAAATCAACCGGCTTTTCCATTTCACCTATGCATCCAATATTTGTATATAGTAACTTGTTCCCATGTTTATTAAAGGACATTACAGAATTGGTTTTTCTAACAAAACAGTTCCTGGCAATGTAAGCACTTCATGTAATACACCATATACATAAACTGATCGTTTGAGATCGATTGGGTCACGAGAAAATAGTCAATGATTACACATTTTTGCATGAAATCATCGATGAATGAAATGCTTGGAAAATTAGTTTCATTTGTTTCGCATCAAATATGGCATTTCAGACAGAAATATTTCAAGGGATGTTTTCTACTATCATCATCATTAGACCGTGTAAGTTTTATGTAAATCTGTGATCAAAAGAATATTTTACAAGTTTTTTTCTTACCAATTCTGTAACCTCCCTTTAACAGAAAAATGCATCCAGGAAGTACATGGTGATTGCCTTGAGTGTAAGTACGATACTTTTTTTTCAAGAAGGAACTAGCATTCAGAAAGGTAAATAGGGGTTTTAATAACCACTCACTGAAGACCCAGTTCTTGTTAACCACCACCAAGACAGAAGTTGGACGAACAAAAGACTTTAACAACTTCTTTCAAGGCAGATTTCTATGGGGGTGGTCAAACACTTTATATAGATTGTGCAAATCTTGCACTTATGTAAACACTTTGGGACCACTTGGTCCTACGTACATTGCTTTAATGCATGGAGGAAACAAACTTGCGCACTGTATCGGCTGCAATATTCAAAAACGTGCAAGACTTGCACGGCGATCTATTTAAGCCTGTGAAACCAAACAAGCAACTTGGATGAAATTCAACCCACACTACATTCATGATTGAAAATTAACATGGCATCCATTGGGTCAACAGATATGGCTTATTGTGTAACAGAATTGTTAGTTTTGCATCTGGAATAGAGCATATTATTATATTATTGGGTTTTGCCTTTACACCGATACGTGTTAAGCACCGATATGTAATAAGCACTGTATACTCAATACTTTCTAGAGTTCTGTGAAAACAATTCACAGGCATATCACTCGGGTGGGATTCGAACCCACAACCTTTGCTATGCTAGAGCAGTTGTCTTACCACTAGACCACCAAGCTAGCCCAGTGACTAGAGGCAGTTTTAAGACAATGGCAATTGTTTAAAGGATAGATTGATCTCTCCAGTGCGGTGTGGTTTGATAAGACTAATTCTTTAATTCTTCAATATTTCTCTAGGTTGCTGTAATCTCACTAAGTGCCCTAGGGATAGGAATAGGGATTGGGTATGGAATTTGGAAGGACTCCTCTATTCCTCAAGCGACCCCCAAACCAGGTAACCCCAACTAGTTCTTTTTTATCCAACATGTAGCCCCCTGAAGGAATATACATAACTGATAAAAATATTGTTTAATTTTAGTCTGAAAGTTTACTGATCATCATGTTTATACCCCCCAAAAAAATCTGTGAAATATTTTCCTCTGAAATTAAGTTAAACTCGAGCAAACTGTATCAGAAAACCTTTAAAAAAAAACAAACGACTGATTTCGGTTGTTATCATTTGTCACAACTTGAAAAAAGTTACTTATTGACAACTTTATTCCTCTTCACCATATTAAAGTTCTTGAAATCTATGCTGTAAAGATGTTTTTTTTGTATTAATCTCTGTTGATTGATATTGTCAATATTTATTTTGGTGGAAATTAAATGAACTTTGAACCATGAACTAAAGAAAATTTATTAATGTAGCATCAGAATCACAATTGGTTATTTTTTTAAGCGAACACAATTTGTCAAATGTTACCCATACAGTTTATGTTACATTTTGTTTTTTGAACAAGTTACATTATGATTCAAACATTAATAAAAAAAAACAAGTGGAGATAAACTTTAATAATTTACTAAAACACACCAACTTTTAATTTTCTCTCAGATACATTTCAATTGAACAAGGACAATATACAAAGCAATGTTAGTCAGATCTATTTTGAGTACTTTAAAGTTAACAAACTTAATTTCCTACGTCATGAACCATTTTCTCCTTATTATGATGTCTATTCCTTCCAGCTGAACATTGGATTGATACTCCTTGTATTTCAGGATCTCAACCAAGATGCCCACCAGGGTAAGTTAAATTCCAATTTCTTATTTCAGGACTAATTTTAGAGGACTTCAAAGTTTACCTTTCAAGATGAATCCTTTATTTGTTCTTCCATATCTTATTGATAAGACAGTTCAGTATTGATGTTTTGCATCTAGTTCTTTAAACCCATGTTGTGAAACATTGACTTCGCATTTTGTAATTATTTCTTTGGACTAATATTGCTTTTTGCTTTTGATACTGTGGAAAATAAACGAACCTTGAACCTCAACAAACCTCTAGTATTACTGGTTTCCTCAGATAGATTCAGAGCAGACCTTCTCAAAAAAACAAAACCACCCTTTATTTATTCTTCCATATCCTAATAGAACAGTTTTTCTCAAACTCTGTTATCCTTTCAGTGTTGACAAACCTCCATTGATACTAGTATCCTTAGATGGTTTCAGAGCAGACCTTCTCAACAGAAAAGTTACTCCTCACATAAAAAGACTTAGTAAGTATTACTTTTGGAAGTTCAGTTCAAAGCTCTTCAAGACCTTAGGTTTTCCAAATTCTGACTGACTGTCAATAGATCGATCCATTAAGCCCCGCCTCCTTACAAATTGACCAATCACAGCCGCAAAACCCGATCACCATTAGTGCAAAGATCACCAAACGGCTCAAATGGTGATCAGATTTCGCGTTTGTGATTGGTCAATGAGAAATGGGCGTGGCTGAATGGATCGGTGTATTAACAACAGAGCACATGTTCAGTTTCTCTAATCTTCTGTGATCTTTTCTGTAGTTATGAAGACATAATTTTATGCTAAATGATCGGGACATATTTAATGTAATAGATGTTAAATTTGAATGTGCATTGTGGCTTAAGAATATTGTAATTGGTTTTACCAAAACACTGATGTTTGTAAAGCACTATATAGACCATGTGACCTGTGACATCACATGTTTACAAAATGAGCCACAGAGCCTGGACTTCCTGCAGGCACAATTTTGTACACAGCTCAATGGAAGAATACAATAAATCTTATGTTTTATGGAGATTGCACTGTCTGATTTTTCTAAACTTTTGATATGAAGAAAGGGGGACATCTCAAAAACTTTACAGCTGTTGCTTTTGTAATTTTTGAATTTATGTGAAAATTATGACACAAATGTCAATTTTCCCGTATAGCCTGTGTAGAATCTTGCAGGTCAAGATCAATGTATTAGGTCACCTCTCTGTAAACAAAGGTAACATGGTCTATACTCAGTAATTTCCTGAGTCCTTGGTCGGGATTCAAACCTATGACCTTTGCCATTCTAGAGTAGATGTCTTACCACTAGACCATAGAGCCAGAGCTAGAGCCAGTTCAAATCCTATGTTTTAGCAGCGGGTACCGCAACAAGTAGTACATGTAGATGTTAAACTTGCATCAGGGATAAAGAATATATTATTTGGTTTTACCCATATATTGTATACTCAGTACTTTCCCGCGAGGCCTGTGAAAAAATCCATTAGGCATATTACTCAGGTTGGATTTGAACCCACCACCTTATCTAATCTTTTTTCCCATCAGGTGACTGTGGAGTTCACACACCCTACATGCTACCAGTATTCCCAACAGTAACATTCTCAAATCACTATGCCATTGCTACGGTAATCTGTTTTTAGTATAATTTAATGGTTAAGAAGTTTTATTTATCGTTTTATTTATCACTTAATTTAAATGCTTTTGCTATACACCAGTTCATTAAGCTATGTGCTTGCATCTAATTTATCACTGAAAAGTACAAACTAAAAAAAGAACAATACAAAACAAATAAGAAAATAAGCCAATGGCACATGCCTGTATATGAAGTCAAAATAATAAAAATAATAAAGTATTTGTATAGCGCCTTATGCAAGGCCTCAAAGTGCTTCACAAAAAAACAAAAGTCAGCAATTACAAATTACAGAAAGAAAATCTATCAATAAGCAGACAATTGGCAATAAAATACAAAACAATAAAATAGTTAAGTAAATAACTGTCACTCAAAAGCTTTTAACTCTGATTCCACTGGCTACATAAGAAATAAATATAGTACCTCAAAAATTACCAAACAAAAATGTGATAGACAAACATAAAAAGAAAGTACAAACACCTAAAACTGATAAATAGAACACGCCTCATTAACAAGAAAGCAAAAAACTTTTTTTAAATTTTTATTCTGCTTGGCAGTTAGAGGTTAGTGATCATTTCTTTTGGCCAACAAGATATTCATCATTTTGATATATATATTTTTTTACCAAGGGTCTGTTTCCTGAACACAACGGTCTGATAAGTAACGGCATGTATGATCCTGAGTTGGAAAAGTGGTATTATTTGAGCAATGAAGAAAAGTATAAAAAGGAATGGTACTGGGGGGAACCGGTAAGTAATATTAGGATATATCGTAAAAATTAATAATAGGCCTAATAACAATAATAATGGATATAATTTTGTTTTTACTCTACACGATGTGAGTTAAGCACTGTATGCTCAGTGCTTTCCCGAGTTCTGTGAAAAAAATCCACAGGCAAATCACTCGGGTGAGTCCTAGGCAATGCTGAGAGATAGGACTAGTCTTAAGTACTGGTCCTAACTTTAGGACTAGTCCTATCTCTTAGCATTGCCTAGGACTAGTCCTAAGTTAGGAAGAGTTGTGTGAAATCCACCCCGGTTGTCCTTTTTGCCATACCTCTTCAGTACAAGAGTTGGATCACTAAAAATCATTCACCTAGGCTTAAGATAAATCAATCTTAGCTGCTAGGCAGACGGTAAAGTCACAATATAAATCACTTTGGCAATATTAACAATCTTATTACGAAGTCCGGAATCAAATTTAAGGAAATGATCAAACTCATAAAAGTGCAATTATTCTTGTATTCACCATATGGATCTACATCATAAGAACAGCACGCAACAAAAACAGCATTGATGTCAGCGAATAATTGTTTTCTTCATACGTCTTGACTGTGGGAATATTTAGAGCAATATAAAGTGGGAAAGAAGGTTTGGTTACTTTTTCGATCATGAGAGAGTGTTTGTTTCATCAGATTTGGAATACAGCTATGAAGCAAGGACTACGGACTGGATGTTATTTCTGGGTTGGATCTGATGTAGATGTACAGGGTAAGAGATGTATGAATAATGTAAAGTAGCCTCCTCCAAAAATAGGGTCACATTTTAGACCGAGGATGCACCATTTTTTCTTGGGGGGCACTTTTTGGCAATTAAGACTAGTTTCCATTTTGCATTTCTCTTAAAGGCACTGTACACGTTTGGTAATTACTCAAAATGTATATTAGCAGAAAAACTTACTTGGTAACGAGCAAGAGAGAGATGTTGATAGTATAAAACATTGTGAGAAACGACTCCCTCTGAAGTAACATAGTTTTTGAGAAAGAGGTAATTTGTCACTAAAATAATAAAAGCCTTTTATTCCTATCTGAAAGCACACTAATTTGTTCAACAAGGGTGTTTTTTCTTTCTTCATTTTCTTGCAATTTCAATGACCAATGAGTCCAAATTTTCACTGGCTTGTTATTTTGTGCATATGTTGGGATACACCAAGTGAGAATACTGGTCTTTGACAATTACCGAACGTGTCCAGTGCCTTTGAACAAACCCCATTGGAGCTCTCTTGTTGTGCCACTTATTATGCTAGTATAAGATAATCTAATGTGAGTTTAAAAAACAAATAAATTGTCTGCATGTAAATGAAAATAAATAGTTGTAGAAACATTATCACAATAAAGCTTATACAATGGAACATTTTACTGTAATTGTTAATCTTAAAGTTTTTGTGTTACTTTTACAGATATACGACCTAACTATTATTTCCAATATAATGGGTGAGTAAATACATAAAAGACATACACAAAGTCTCCCATGCAGCTGTCTTGTTCCCAAAAAACAACAATAACAGATGAGTACTGATTCTCATTATACCCAAAGGGGTCAGACTAAATTTTAGAAATCTGAAACCATTTCTGTTTAACTTTTCTTTTTTGAAATTGAAAGGTTTGAATGAATGGCCTTTTCTAGAAACTATTGTTGTCCAATCTATTTTATTGTAAACCAAAGACTTGACTGAAAAAAAATGTAAAGAAATATGCTAAATCTTTCAAGACAAAATTTTTAGATTCATTTTTTTCAGCGGGAAATTAAAATTGTATTTATCTTGCTACAGAGATACTACAGCTGAACAAAAAATTGATACAATTCGTGGCTGGTTGCAACTGCCAACTGGAAAAAGGTGAGTTCCAAAATGTTTCCCTAATTTGAGAATTGAATATCTCCTCATAAGAATGCCAACTGAAAGACTACTGAAACAGATCCTTTACTCCCAACTCTCTGACGGGTTGAGGAGACGAGGCCACCCATGATTCTGCTGCAAGGATACAAACAAGATAAATCTGACAGCGGAGGGAAATCAACACTATTACATGGGCATCCCTAGCAATCTAACGAATCGACTGTCGACAAGTAACGGAAGCAGTCTTTGTTGCTACGCGACTGACAGCATGATGAGGATTTTTTTAATGTTTTACAATTGTTTAGTTATGCAAGTTTGCCCCAAACAAGGAGAAAAACATTAAGATGATAATAACTCGGGGAGCCTAAGGTGATATTTCCCTTCAAACAGTCAAGGGAAACATGCACCAGGCAAGGAGTTCCAAATGAGAGATGCAGTTCGTGGAATGAAGCCATTTGAATGATTCTTTGTTTTACATCTCAGCAAAGCAAGAGTCTCTGGGTGAGAACAAGCAGACTGTCTGGTTTCAGGCTCAAACATGATGATGAGGATGATTACACCTTCCTCTGTAAAGAATACATTTGTTCTTGTGTTTCTATTGCAGACCTGATCTGATCACACTGTATTTTGATGAGCCAGATAAGACGGGGCATAAGTATGGACCTGATTCTGACGAGGTAGGGATGTACGCCATTACTTCAGGGAATGTGTTGTGCTTGATCATGAGCTGAATTAATGAATGAATGAATAAATGAATGAATTAAATGAATTCAGAAATAAACTTAACTAATCACCCCTTTCTATAAACCCAACCAGGACTATTAGGGCACAAGTGAAAGCACATTATTGGCTAGCAGTGGTGCTTTATTAATATTACTATTATTATTATATTTTTCTGGTAATGAAACCAAGGATGCCTCGCCTAAGGAAACATGTAAACAAGGGTGCTTGCTATGTGAACCAGAAACACCGGGGTTAACCCCTACTCTTTCATGATAAGCGTTCAGGGCTCTTTTTTGTGAACTACCTTATACCGTACACAGGACCTACAGCTTACTGTCCCATCTGAAGGACTAAAGCAATTGTACTTATAGTAAAAACAGCCTCAAAGACACAGTGCCATGACCGGGACTAGGACCCACGCTCTACTGATCAGAAAAACTAGAGCTTGGCTCTGCGGGTACTCTAATCCGCTCGTCCACGACACGCCACAAATTATAACTTATGTTTTTTTAACGTTGACTGATTGTTGTTGATTTGTTTTAGCAAAATGAAGCCCTTCAGAAGGTAGACGGTTACATCGGTGATCTGATGGACGCCCTGTTAGCAGTGGATATGCATGAATGTGCTAGCATCATTATACTTGCTGATCATGGGATGGCCAATAGGAGCTGTGAAGATGCTGCAATTGTATTGGGAGATGTAAGTTCAGGCCTTGCGCTTAAGCTGTTTGTAAAGTAGCCCACTGGGGTAGTAAACTGTTCACTTGCTCCCAGGAAGTTTTAGTTGCGCTGATTTTAAACATATATTGTCATAAATGTATCTTTCTGGTGGTAGTGATCACAACCTGTTTAATGGCACACTCGAAAATGAATTAACACATTTTGAGAAACTAAGTTATTCACAGCTGAAAAGGAAGAACTACGAGCATTTTATACAAGTAGGTTGCACTTTGAGAGGTGTTGTTTACTGTAGCCTGTAGCAGTTTTTCCTAGACGTGAGTACATTTTGAAAAATTAATATTCACATCTGAAAAGAAAGAACTATGAGCATTTTAAAGATTGCCCAAGTAGGTTGCACTTTGAGAAGTGATGTTTGCCAGCCTGAAGGAGTTTTTACTAGACATACACTGGGATAAAGTTGAGCCTTGAAGTTTCAAAATCAACTAAGGAAGTCAATGAATAAAATGGTTCATTTGTAAACTGGTAATTTGTTTCTTCCCAAAGAGATGAAGAATTGCATATAAATGTGAGTCCTGTGCCCAATTTCACAGAGCTGCTTAAGCACAAAAGCTAAGCGCAACAAAATTATGCTTACCAGAATATGGTTACCAGCCAAACTACCATTTCACATGTACAATTTGTGACTGGTATTGCTCATTTCTACTAAGTAAGAAATATTTTTTTATTAGGCAGCTTTTTGAAATTTGGCCTTGGTCTGTTTTGATGTATTTACAGCCCAATGGTAAATTCGATTTTGATTTCACTGATTATGAAAGTGATTACACATCAGGCTGCATGATGAGGTACACCCCTAAACCCACAGGTAAGATCAACATTTCCATCACAACTCCTCATTTGTACTATATCTCCAATAGTTTGTGTAAGATTTGCTTTTTATACTGTCTTGGGCCATTTCCGAACTGTCGGTTACAGCTATGGCTATGAGTGTTGCTAACATTGTTGCTAAGGATGTACATGTATACTTCAATGCATGATGAGGCAGAAATCTGTAGCCAGAGCTGTAGCTGCCAGTTCAAACACGGCCTAACAATGATCTTAGAATTATTAACCGCTCAGGAAACCTGATTATCTCTTTTCCCTTTTTGAAATCCACGACTGCCCATTTTCCCTTCGAAGCTATGATGCTATATCTCCCTTGTGGTGAACAAGTCACGCAAACTAGCTGGTGAGAGAGCTAGAAATTAGAAATCAGACTTAAGTAGGATGAATATAAAATACTGAAACACTAGGGTCTGCTGAACTGTAAGTAAGTGCAATAATTATCAGTTTGCATAACTCAAATATTCAAAAACTTAAAATAAAAAACAATTAATTTAAACAAATCTTCATTTTTTGTTATTAAATTTGTGTGTTTATTATAAGCTGCACTAAAGGAGCCGAGAGACGTAGTTAACCGTTTGAAGGTATGAACATTACAAATTATATTTGGGGTTTAAATCAATTGGGGTTTAAAGCCACTGGACACTATTGGTAATTGTCAGAGACCAGTCTTCTCACTTGGTGTATCTCAACATATGCACAAAAT
>JAUELU010103647.1:0-11245 GCA_032357145.1 Evasterias troschelii | reverse complement strand
CCCATTACTCGTTACCGAGTAAGTTTTTATGCTAATAATTATTTTGAGTAATTACCAAAAGTGTCCACTGCCTTTAAAATATTTGCGATGTTTACAAATATTTGCAATGTCGCAAATGTCATTGCATAGGCCTACATTATAAATTACGATGTCGCAAATATCTTTGCAAATATTTTCGCATTCTTTGTCGCATACTTTGTTGCATAGTCTGCATTTGTGCTGGGTATTTTGTCAAGAGCCTAAGTCCGAGTCTTAAAGTTGTTTGGTTGGGTTACAGCAATTCCATTAACATGTACACGGGTGGGTAGTCGGGCGCAGTTTGGGTCTGATGGATTACTCTTCTGCTCTTTCTGCATGCGTGTATAACCATTACATGAAGGCATAATATGTAGGAATCCGTCACGTCGCCCTCTTTTGACTCAATCTCCTTAGCCCATGTTACATGACACCGGCACAAACTAACTAAATACTACCAGTGATCGTACCCACCCGTGTGTAAAGATGTTAATGGAATGAAGGATACCCAAACAACATTGATCATCATCATCATCATTAAGACCATTTGGCTCTTGAAAAATTGCCCGGCACAAAATAATATGCAAACTATGCAACAAAGTATCCGATAATATTTGCGATATCGCAAATATTTGCAAAGATTTTCCGACATCGCAAATTTTAGCAAAGATATTTGCGATGTGCGATGTCTCTTCAGGGCCACCTTAGATAGAGGAAGGAAATGTTGCTAGTTTCCCTTTTCCATTAAAGACCCATAGCAGCTGAACTAATAAATGCTGGCTAAAAGAACAAACCCGTGGGAGACTAAAAGGAGTCTAAAGGGATTATAATTGAATGAGTGGTGCGGTTTTGAATAAAAGAAACTTAATTATCGCCCTGTATTTATTACAGAAAAACCAGAAACTCAAAACTATACAAATTGTTCGATAAAAAATAGTAGGCTTGAACTGGCTGCGCATGGATCGGATTACATTTGTCATGCTTCACTATAGCAATTAATAACCAACTATTTGTTGCAATATTCGGGAATGTGTACATTTGCAATCATTCCTATAATAAAATTAACGGCAATGTGCACAGCCACAACCATGTATACACTTTTTGTTACAAATACACCAAATGAACAACATATAAATATTGAGTAACTCGCAGAACTTGTATTTGACAAACTCAAGCACTTTTTATTCATCATTGACATAGTGATTGTTAATTGATATATTATAAACAACATTGAGATAATTGCAACCAGTGGTTTTCAAACTGATCTTGGCTGTGCTCCAATACAAATTTACTTAGTTAGAAGTACAGCAGCATTTTGAGAAATATTTCACTTCGAGATAATGTTATGTATACAGAATGTATCAGTTTTTATATATGCCCCATTTGCATCTGAGCTGTCATATAATGTTTCTCAGATTGTGTATTCCTAAAAGGGATTCTTTTTGCGTGGACATATTCGCTCCGGATTTTTGGCGACACTCAAAACGCGATAAATTTTGAAATGAAATTTTCACACGGGTTAGTATTGCATAAGCTTACATTAAAGAATTTAACAAATCTAACAGTTCTAAAAATGGGGGCGAAGACCCCGGAAGCTCAGAGCTTCTGGAGTTTTGAGGGGTGAAAATCAAGCCTCCTTGTGCCTAAAAACAGGGAAACAGACCCAAGGCTTTTAAGCACTTCTGGTCCGTATCAATCTTCACTGATTTTACTTAACGACAACTTTAACCCCCTCTCGAAATTGGATCTGGTCACTGCATTATCTGGTTTCATGCATAGGCCTTATTAAAAAAATAGTCGGTAAAATCTGGCGTCTCTCAAATTCAAGCTTAGTGTAGTCTTTACACTTGAATGCCGGAACGACATGAACTACATTTTTCCCCTGACAAATTGGCACATCAGGTTTCAATTGCTTATATGTTAATGTTGCAAATCTAAACAATTCAAATGACATAGTCATGAAAGATTCATTATGGCTTAACAAAAAACATTTGAATGGCAAAGGATGAAAATAAAATCAATCATGCCGCTGGGGGAAAAAACTAAACCACACAAACTGTTTTCTTTTAATACGGTGGAGGTGGGGGGGGGGGGGGGACGTGCCCCCTGCCCGCCCCCAGGATCCGAGCCTGATAGACAGATTTTTGCGTGCAATACACTGAAAGAAAGCTTACATATTATCTCTCTTGATAAAGCTAAGGCCTAGCCATTTAAAGATTTTTTTCAGTAAAATCGGCCAAAAGTATGTTAAGCTTAGTCTCATGCATATGCTCCAAAAAACTGTCTTTCAAAATCACAAATGCTTCCTGGTATGACGACAATCCACAGGGGGAAAAAAAAAACAAACAAAAAAGTTTTAAAATTGGGCCTATAAGTATTTAAAATGTATCCATGCAGTCAGTTTCCTTTGTGACGTTGATAAAATCACCCAAACCGTAAGAACCTTAACTTGGTTAATTCTACTTGCCATAATGGGGGTTATACACTGTGCCACTCCTTTCCTTTAGGGTCGTGATTAGCATTTTGTTTTAAAGACATAAAATAGCCAAGGTATACAATGTCTACATTGATACAGGCCCACTCCCACCCAAGCTTCTGCTCATTAAAAGTCAAACATGTAAACTCGCACATGTTTGTTACTTTTTGCACCTCTTACGCCCGCTTGTTTTACACAATAATCAAGCGTGTTTTTTACGGAGATAAATTTTGTTTTCTTGAATTTACATACAGGCCCTGTATAAACAAAAATAAGTGTGATGCGCGATGCATAAAATGGGAAGAAAAACATTAGTTTTTTAAGGTTTTTAACGGCACAGTCAGTCCTCGCGGGGATTTTACACCGGCAACTCAATGTGATTAGACACTATCTTATTAGTATTCAAAATGTGTAATTGCCTTTACATTTAATTTAGTGATATAATCTGTGTAAATAGTATTTATTTGCCATAGAGTCGTTATTTTGTCAACTCATTGCAGGATCTCCAACACCAGCTCATCTCATTAGGTGCTAGCAGTATAGTTATTTGCTGGATGTATTAAATCAAGAGCAGTACTCCTTAAACTCAAAAACCTCTAACTGGCTTGTGTGTAATCTTCAGTGTGTTCCTTCCTGAAAATATAAGGGCGTAAAAGGGGGTCATTTAAAAAGGTTGTATAATGTATGACTGAACACTGATTTTTGAGACAACGTCTTGAGTCTGCCATATCCACAATCTCACCTTTGAATGGTATCTTGAAACATCCCAAGTCCACCGTTGCAGCAGTCTTACTGAACACCTTGGCCTCTAGGCGGGCACAAGCTTGCATGTCCGCCAATGACACGGCAATGTTGTACAATTCAACACACAACTCAGCAACGAATTCGTTTTCGCCCAGTTTCACGCAGACCGGATCTGGATGTTTGACTGTTGTGAGAAACAACAAGTTGTAGATAGTATTAGTTGTAGGCGACTCCTCTTGGTCTCAACATAAAAAACAACCACTGCTATCGAAGCTGTCTAAGGTGGCTTATTCGATGGCTTAGAAAGCCCATCCTTTTTAGCCACATGCTACTTGGCAAAAAAACACATGGTGGTTAGTCAAAGGAAAACAATTTTGAATTGGGGAATTTTGAAACTCCTCATCATTCCAATCCAATAATCGCTCAACAAGAATAGAAACTTATTACACCAAGAACCCAACTGTATTTCTATCGCAAAATCGCTCAAGATTTTCCTGATGGGAGTTTTAATGTCTTTTATACTAACTATAATCTACGGGCATTGTGTGCATTTTTGAGATGAAATATCCAACATCTTACTTATTTATTTATCTAAATCTCAGTATTAAGACTCTAGTAATTGTATTTAGTTATTTTTGTATTAAAAAAGTTATATTGCAACAAACTCTCATTCAACAAAATGATTGATCGTTTTATATAGTACTCACTCGACACCATTTTGTCGAAGAGGACTTTTCCATCCACGGAGAGAGCCAATTTCACACCAATCTGCGTGGACAGGAATGTTACGTTGACACAAGCTGTACAATTGGGAAATATTCAAATGTTTATAATTAAACAAACTTGCGCATATACTTTGTTGTTGTAATTGTTGGTAGGCACTTTTGCCTATAATCAATTATTGTTTCAATTTTGACTTAATTATCCCTTTTCGATATCCAAATCCACTTTTTATAGGCCTACCTTGGGAATCGACGCCCACTTCCTTGATCTCAATATGCTGGCAACATCCACATGTCTTTTCTGAACATGCACAAGATGAAGCGTCATTCAGGTGCATACTTTTCATCAAGTTTGTCCAATCCATGGCAAGTGGATGGTCTGCTCCCATCAAACCTGATGGCGCATTTCAAAACAGGAACGGAGTAAAATTATTGTGTCATTTTGACTATAACAAATAATATGACTAGAGATAGCAAGGTTTCAAAAAGTCATAACTACGGCAGTTCGATCACACCCAGTTGGCAGAACCGGGCAGTGTCTTTTTTTGCATCAACTTGTTCACACTCCTGTAAAACCGCTGGGTAAGAATTGACTATGATCTGGGTCCCATTGGGCTTATGACTCGTTTCTAAGTCAGTGTGACCCGGATAAAGAGATTGATCAAAATACCCAGAAATGGGTCATAATGACGCATAGTCCGAGTTAAATCCTATTTGTTTTTAACCACTTTCAGGGTCATCCTGACCCACAATTGGTTCTGGCCCGCTGGGACCTGTAATCCAGGTCAACCTTGGAGTTTAAGAGTCTATTTCAATGATCTGATAAAATGGTTTAGTGGCTGTTGAAGCACTTGGTTCGAGCCATATTTTGTTTCCTATTCCTTGCTTGTAAGATAAATTAATATATTATATGAAGGTTAGGCCCCAAGTGTTACGTTTTAACTAACTGAGTGATAGACCTATCATGATCTTTTAACTTCACGAAATCTTATTAATTTGCTCAAGTGTGGTAGCCTATACAAGATCTTACCTTTGAATGGTATCCTGAAGCATACCAAGTTCACCGTTACAATAGTTACACCAAACACATTGACCTCTAGAGGAATACAAATTTCGACGTCATCCGACGACACGGTAACGTGCAGTCCAACACACAACCCTGCACTAAATTCGTTTACGCCAACATCCACGCAGACCGAAGCTTGAAACTGCGTGTCCACCAATGACAAGGTAAAGTTGCGCAATTCAACACATAACTTGTCACCAGATTCGTTTTCGCCAAGCTTCATGCACACCGGATCTTGATGTTTGACTGTATAGTGAAAAACACATTTTAAATAGTAGTATTGCTGTACGCGATCCCTCTAGGTCGAGTTGTCTTTATACATTATGGTGTTTATGCAATTTTAATTGTATAACGAGGATTGTTTAGCAATAATATTGTTGGTTTTACGTTTCCATTGTGTGCTTTTACTCTATGGTAAATAACTAATTAACTATTTTTGTTAACAGATTTTCTGGTTTTACTGTATATTTTGTTGTGATTTCCTGTATAGCCCTTTGAGTTTGTATGTAAGGCGCTATATGAAAAACAAAATATGATTTTTATGAATATTATTAATCGCAAACTTGCTCGTGATTTTTTTTCTTTGATAATATAAATACTCACTTGACACCGTTTTGTCGGAGAGGACTTTTCCATCCACGGAGAGAGCCAATTTCACATCACTCTGCGTGGATAGGAATGTTACGTTTACACAAGCTGTACAAAAAGGGGGAATCAAATCTAAATAACTTTCCGAATTTTTGTTTCGCACTTTTGCCTATACTTTACTAGTGATTCCATAGAGAAAAGTAATGTTATCATAAATTCTTTTTAGAAGCGGTCTTGCCTAAGTAATGCATAGGCCAGTATTATACTATATGCAGCGGCGACATTATTATTTTTCATGTCAAAAAAAAAAAAAAAAATTAATCGGTGTTTTAAAAAACTTCCCGCTCTGTATCAAAATCAACTTTTCAAAGGTCTACCTTGGGATTCAATGTCCGATTCCTTGATCTCAATATGCTGGCAACATCCACATGTCTTTTCTGAACATGCACAAGATGAAGAGTCATTCAGCTTCATGCTTTTCATCAAGTTCTCCAAGTCCACGGTGCTGTCGGAATCCAGGGGCCCTAGTTCACGGAAATATAAACAGGGGAGCATGCAATTACAATGACCTGACTCGTTTAATGTTGGCCGATACCATGTTTGAAGAATGATCCAGACCATGATGATATTGAATAGACAACAATCTGATCTTACTTCATCTCCTTGCTGTTTCGCTTTGATTTTTTATTCCAGAACTAATATCATAACCAATAATGGAAGGGGCCAGCATTGAAGTACCCATACCGGTACTTTAAGATCCTCACGCATTATGCGCATCAACTTTCTTTGGGCACAAGTATACCTACAGCTAATGGTGGCCCACAATTTCCCCCCAAAGTTCCGAAATTCGACGTCTGAATGCTATAATGTCTGCTACTTTCTCCCCGAGTCGAAAATTTGACAGCAACATTATGTTTCTCCCAAGTCACAGATTTTTTCAGCAAATTTCATATTAATTTGCGATTTAACCAAATGGCAATAAAGGGACACAAACGACCTATGCGTCTAATACTCATGCGAACCAATTTCGTGACTTATACCCACAACATTGTCTAGAGTCTTTGGTGTTCCCTTCCTCTGGGCCATCGGCTGAAGTCGCACTCATGAAATTGATTATCATTGTTCGCGACTATGGGAAAAAGCGTGAAATCATTCATAGTGAAATTTGCCATCAATATTTCGGTTCCGTGTGTATATACCTCCCGGTCCATTTATGCACACACTCCGCCACTTCGGACTTCATTGAGTCATAGAGCTATGTAATCACATGACCACTAATTCACTTGAATTACATTAAGACCTTCGCACAGAGCACATTTAGGGACAGGTCTATAAAGAAACACATTGACAGGTAAACAAAATAAAAAAAGTACAAAGTAAATTACAGTAGGCCTACCCCATATTTGAACGAAATAACATTACAAATGATTACAAAGGGAACGGAGTATTCTATGAGTTTTAATTAACTATTTTTACCTGTCAAGTTTTTTTCTTTACTTACACAAGGATGTTATTATTATTTTTATTATATACGTGCAGTTATTTAGGAGAAAAAAGAAAGTTTACCATTCTGATGCATCAACCAAACTGCCGAATTTTCTTTCGGAATCTGCAGTGCCGGCAGTGCATATACTTCAGTTACGCACTGCACGCAAAACACAACGGCCAATATTGTCACCATCGGGACCAACGACATCATGCTTGAATCACCCACACTGGACTTTGTTTCTTTAAGATTCAACTGCTCTCTGATGGTCACTCTAATCAGATCGATGTCAGCTCAGGGAGCTGTATTTATACTACTTCTGAGTTGTTTACGTCATGGAAACTTTTACGAAGAACTGGAAATCCTATTACTCTGTTTCGTTATCGCGCCCTTCTATAAACAAGGAAGTGTTCCAGAAACATGAGAAACATTGGTATTAGTTTCCCGATTCAGGCCTCGCGCAGGATCTTCACAGTTGTTAGTTTTGTATCCACTTGTGCGCTTATGATAAACATGTTTTAATGTCTTGTAATTGAACATTAATTTTAGGCATTTTTTAATACATAAAACCAAGTGCAAAAAGAAGTCCTTAACGCACACCAAACTGCTGGTTATTTACGGAGAAACATAAATCGTGACCGCGTACCAGATTCGTTTCACTTTGCCTGGCTGCTTTGAAGACGTAAAGCATATCCTGGTTCAGTCAACTTTAGTTGCCGTACTGGCGGGGTTGGGGCACGTGCCCATCACCCATTCTCCATTTTTGACGTCCGTATCCTCTATATATTCTCAGTGCCCCTTCCCAAAACATGCACATATTCATTTGAAAAATGTTACGTTTTATAAACTTTAATGTTTTACTTTAAATGTTTTTAAAACAATTTTTCAATTGACACGGACAATGCATTTGTTTTCACACTTTCAGAATGATCTTATAACACTTAGTAAACTGCATAACAAGAGCGCTGGAAAGGGGGCTTGATTAAGATAAATACAAACGAGCTGCCGATCGCCTCATAGAAAAACATTGACTAATAGAAAAATCCAATCATTTCCTGTTATACATTGAGAACACAGCTCAGGAGAACGTTATTTGTGTGTGTTGTTTTTAACTTCTGGATGCATGCGTACCGATATCAATGCGGTAGCAACTAGCCTGGTTCCGGCGGCATGGTTATAGTTGCAGACTTGTGGTGTACCTATAGTTGCTTCACATTTTTGACGTTATTTGTGTGCTTACTGCTAGTTTTGTTGAGTTTACGGTTATTTTAGCGAGCGACATTGCGATATTTAGGCTATTTTTAAGACCTTTGTTCACAACTATTGTTTTCCTAAGCTAAGCTATTGCAACACCAGAACACTGTCAAACCTACATGTGCGAGTAAACAGACATTTGTCTTTATTCAATACTAATCACATTTGAAAACTTAAGATTGTGTAAACTGTTATCTTTTTCAGTCGTTGTAATCCCACTGTTCTTTTATCCATCTCTCCTGCGCCAGGAGTGTCTCATGGACAGACGTGGTGCATTACTACTGGCTTTACTATTATTATTATTATTGTCATTTTAAGGGTAACTCTCACTCCATTCATAATGTTGTTATTGTATTATATTATTTGTTTTCAAAACTAAAAAAAACCCATTGTATTACCATGTACTGATTAGTTTGGATTCACCAATCAGTGTAAGAATGTGTGAATGAAAATAAAACAAATAGACAAACAACCCAACACCCCAACTAACAAACATTCCCAAACAAACAAACAAACAAACAAACAGACCAACAACCCAACAAAATAAAAAAAATAAAAAACACACCCAACACCCCAACAAACAAACAAACAACCCTACCAACAACCCCCCAGCAAACAAACAAACAAACAAACAAACAACAAACTTATGAAGGTTTATGTCCCACACCCATGGATACAGTACGAGCGAAAAAATCTCAAATTAATGTCATGTATTTCGAAAATACTAAATTCTCTTCTTAATTACATTAAATATGGAATGGGAAATGTTTCCAAGAACCATCTTCCAGCACGTCTTCCAGCTGCTAGTAGGACAGTTAAATAACGATCATATTGTCGAAAATCCTAATTTCTACACTCATTTTATTCACATTTTTTCCTTACATGTAGCTTTGATTCCCGTGTAAAAGACCGGTAGCATTAGCATTATTAATGCATACAGCAGGGTCTCACCACTAATGTATGCAACCGCCATTCCCATTTATGTATTGCCAGTAGTAATAACAACGATTTGTTTACTACATATAGTTATTCAACCTTTGTTACACTATGTTGTAAAAAATAGAAATAGCCAAACAAACAAAACACCACCAACAAACTTTCTAGTGAAAACCTTAAAATCTGATTTCACCCGAAACTATAATTCAACTTTGCTGAGGAAAATTCCCATCCGGACTAATAATAATTTAGTTTAAAGTTACCTTCTTTGTGATAAGTTTTAAAACAATTTTTTCTTCATAATAATCTTTGATATTTGTTTTCTCTTTAAATGTGCAGTAATTTTACGTTAAGGGAAACACCGGCTTCGTTGGGCTATTTGGGCTACAAAATAGACTAAAACATGACTCCAATGGTCCTCCAGAAAGAAGAACGGTTCTTGAAAAATCAATCAAACTTTGCCGTTTTCGAGCATTCTTCAAAAAACGAAGGTCACGTGGGTTATCCAAACCACGTTTTTGGCTAGGATAACCCTCGTGATCTTCGGAGTTAGTTTTACTTCCAGCCATATACAAATTAATTACTGTATCTAAATTAGCTCTGTTTTTTAACGATTAATCTTGAGTATTTTACAATCCGCGCCTGATGAACCTACTCATCATTGGCATATTGAATGCAATACATTGAATGAAAGATAATAAAACTTTCTCAAATTTATGATAAAAGCTAAGGCCTATTTAAGACATTAATTTAATTTTCTAGTAATAAAATCGGCAAAAAATCGGACCTATGGCTGTAGCTCAGTCTCAAGCATGCTCCTAACAAAATAAAACAATATCTTTCATAAACAAAATTGGCTCCCAGCTCGCATGACGACAATCCACCAACACAACAAAAAAAGGATTCCGAAAATACATACGTTTTTAAGTTCAGTCTATTTGAAATGTACCCATGCAGTCAGCAGGCTCTCTTTTGTGGCTTACTAATACGTTGATAACATCACCAAACCATATGAACCTCTTCTTGGTAAATTCGATTAACTATGATGGTGTTATACTGTGTCCCTCCTTTCCTTTAGGGTCGTGATTAGAATTTTGTTTTAAAGACATAAAATAGCAATGGTAGGCTACAACGTCTACATTGGTACAGGCCCACTCCCACCCCAAGCTTCTGCTCATTAAAAGTCAAACATTTAAACTCACGCACGTTTGTTACTTTTTGAATTACGCCGGCTTGTTTTACACAAAATATAATCAATTTTTTTTTTACATCAGAGAGAAAGTTTGTTTTCTTGAACTTACATTATAGGCCCTGTATAAACATTATTAAGTGTGATGCACAGGGCATAACATGGATACAAATCTAATCGTTTTTTTTCAGATTTGTAATGGTTTTTAAAGCATTAGGCCATAATCACAACTTTGGTATAACTGTTTTCATCGCATGTTATGGAAATATCTGTGGCGATGATCATTCAAGGCCAAAATGTCGGTACCGTCAGTCAGGGATTTTACACCGGCGATTTGTGTGACTTAAACACCATCTTATCATATGATATGTCCACAGTATTAGCGTTAACATTTAATTTGATATAATCTGTGTAATAAAAGTATATATTTGCCATATAAAGATTTGGTATTTGTCAACCTCATTGCAGGATCTCCAGCTCCTCTCATTAGGTAACTAGTATAATAATATATCAAGAGCAGTTATCATTGAACTCAAAAACCTCTAACTGGTTTGTGCCGAATCTTCAGTGTGTTCCTTCCTGAAAAGATAAAGGTGTAAAACAAAAACCGGTTATTTATAAACTTGTATGTATGACTGAACATTATTGTACCTGATTTTTCTGACAACGCCTTAAGTCTGCCATATCCATCTCACCTTTGAATGGTATCTTGAAACATCCCAAGTCCACCTTTGCAACAGTCTTACTGAACACCTTGCCCTCTAGGCGG
>JAUELU010103610.1:0-11251 GCA_032357145.1 Evasterias troschelii | reverse complement strand
TGTGCATATGTTGAGATACACCAAGTGAGAAGACTGGTCTTTGACAATTACCAATAGTGTCCAGTGGCTTTAACATCGGTCTTACACAGTGAAGAGTCTTTACTTAGAGTCTTAGACCGATGTTAAAATTTTAAAAGGAGCCATAACAGCCCAACAAGGTCACAGGTGGGCTAGATATACTCCTAGAATTATGAGGTTCATTCCGCTATCGTCTCCATTGACGATAACGGAATGAACCTCATAGTTCTAGGAGTAGGCTAGATAGATCTTACTTCACTTGTCATGCTTGTTTAAGACTTTTGCACGTACAATCACCCGGCCATTGCCGCTGCAGTTTCTACAATACAATTAGGGGGATTTTCAAATTTGTTTATCAGAACATGGAAAGATTGGTCTGTTTTCAGGGAACTTACTGCAGAATCGCAGATAGTTGGCAGCTCTGCTGCAGGTGCAAATAAAACTTAATAAAAGTGCAGTCGCATATTCGTCGCATTGTTTGTAGATTGTATCGTAGGAGGTCCTGTATTCAACGCGTCCCAGAAATCGATGCAAATCTTTGACCTCTCTGAGCGAGGATGTAAACAGTCCCTAGATACACTTTTTGTGGTTTGACTTGCCAAGCAAAGAGTCTCCTCTCCTTTGACCAAAACTTAGAATTATGTAAGGCTCCACTGGTAAGTTGCACTTGTAATGCAAAAAGTTGTGGTATTAAAGGCATTTCTACAAGGTACAAAAATATGTCATACTGTTGGGGCCATAAACAAAAATTTGCCCGCAAAAAAAGTTTCATCAAACAATTTTTCAATTCACAATTCACGATGATCAAATCATGTGACTGAACATTCCGCTAAGCAGTTCTGGGGGAAAAAATACAGAGGCTTAAAGACGCCATGTGCCTTATATCATTTTCTAACAGTCTGGTGAATTTTTTTAAAACCCTCATATAATTTATTAATATTATATTAAAATTTAAACATTGGCTTAGTGATTCAAATTATATCACCGTTTATTTTATTTTATGCTTTACTATAAATGTTAAGAAACATAAAAAGACACAAAACTAAACAAAAATCAGATTTGAATGCCAAGCATTATTATTATTATTTTTTATTTTTTTTTTTTTTTTAGTTTTTGCAAATTATTATCGTAATTTTTAAAATTAAATACAAAATATTTTGCATAAAATGAAGACCACTGCTGGCTTTAGAGTCATACACAAAGTCTCACAGAACACTTGAAGTCACTGCCGATGTTTCTTTTACATATGGCTTCACCGGGACACCACACTTTCTTGTTTGCCTCGAAAACAGGTCAAACTCAAAACACGGGGACGCTATTGAAGTCATCGCAGATCGGTGCGTACTGCGTGGTGTGAAAGTTTCAATGTCTATCAAGTTTCAATATATTTTTACATACTTCTTATAAACAAAGGAAGGTAATTAGGGCATCAGTTGTATAGCATCATTATTTTTTTTTTCAATTCAAAGAAAAGGGCATAGACATCGAAAACCGGACAGGGGGGATACAAATGTATCAAATTCACGTCGACTGTCGTGACAAGACAGTTCAGTTGGTTGAAGATCATCATGGGATGAGATCGATAATTACCTTGAAAAAGTTGTCTTTCAGATTCACTATCGATAGTATTTTGCTCCTTGAATTCGTCCCAAAAGACATGAGCCAAATACTCAAGAATCCATCCCATCATGGCTCGTGAATCCATATTGTTTTGACTCGAAAAACGTAATCGTTGCTTATTGTTGCCTTGAAGATACCGCCATTACAGTTGCTTGTTCTTGTTGTCACTTGTTGGGCGAACTTTGAAATTTGCGCGGTGTGCCAAAGTTTTTGTTTCCTTGCATTGAATCTCTATTCCTTGCACGATTTCAATGATTGCGCAGGATTTGTCGGGCGCAAAAGGTTGAACCGCGCAATTTGTGTTGTTCACCCGGCTGATCCGAATACCGTACACATGTAGCCCGAGTAATTATTAAACTGCACCCAGTCCCTCCAGATCAAGTGTAACACTATTGACGCCACCTGAACTGAAGTCAATGAGCCACCTTGCCGGACTAAAGGGACTATAAACTCTAATATCGCTTTTCTTGTTTCAAATAATCCACAATAAACTATGATAGCCTTTCCAAAAAATTAGAGTAATACCAGTTTCTAAAGGCTGTTTTCACCGTAAAATCGGAAACCTCGTTTAGCCTCTTCAACGGCTGTTTAAACATTAATATTTTTAAGCCCATGTATTTGCACGGAGAGTGAAATAATTTGAGTTGAGCGTACTCATCAAACAGCTTGATGTTGTAACAGCATGGCTGTTGCTGCTGTCAACATTACTTTTTGTCTTTCTCTGTTCTGTAGTATACGAAAGTGAAAGGCCGCCAGGGCAACATAGAAATAACCTTTACAGGTATTTCAATGCTGCCATAAATCATAAGAATAGCTCAAAAAGTTAAATAATTAAACTGATAGTACAACATGAACATCAATATTTTACAAATTGATATAACGGTGAACAGAATGAACTCTCACCCAGTTACAGCACACGCGCACGTGCCCCCCCTCCCCCCCCCCCCCGATATGTAATGATGAGGGAGGCGCGCACGTTGTTGGAGTACAGTTGGTTGGACCATACCATAGAGTTCATCATACACATGCCTGCTTTTTGATCACGATGACACAGCCCCTTTAAGATGACCGTCAATATTGCCGTGGTGATTTGCATGGATGTCTTGCATATAACGCAAAGCGCTGTCTCCTTTTGCGTCAGTGTGAGGGCGCTGTTTGAGAGTGTGAATGTCATTATTTTTGACATTGAAACACCAGCAACCTGCTTAGCAGCAAGATTGATTGGCATTTACAAGAAGTTTCGGATGCCACATCCGATTACATGTTAGTAGATTTTAAGCACTGAGTGTGTACAGTGCTCATGGGTGACAAAAATGCACACCACATGTCGGATTATTGGCGTACCAAAAAGGGACGGAGGCTTCACTTGTATACTTCCTGCTGTTAAAATGACAGCCGTAAAAAAGAAAAACAAGTAAAAACTAATATTTAAAAAACAGAGCAGTTTCTGGGTATTGACAAGTCTATTCACAGCCGAGCAAGGACTGCTCTAATGGTCTATTCAATGACAAGGCAAATTGCAGTCTGGCACGTGCAGTGTATTTGTACTATTTCCTGTATTTTTGTTTTGACTTGTGTGCATGTAACCAAACCTACACAACACCTCTTATTTACTCGAAAACTGTAAGTGTAAATATTTTGTTTCCAAAACACGCTATGAAAGCCGTAGAATAGAATAGAACAGAATTGTTTATTCAGCCAATGATTAAAAAACAATCACAGGAATTTGGAATATTGGTCTCGCACCGTCATTAAAAACTAAAAACTTCTTGGTCCCCCGAAAAGTTGTGAGTACGCATGTTGTTTATTAACGCTGTGTTCCAAAGATAAGGGGGTCAGTGCAGTTGCTGGTGAACTCGGTACACAGGCAAAACAGATGTTCTTACTTGGCCGTATGGGGACTCCTGAGCTTGCAATCACCATTCTCCGCTTACCGAGCAAGCGCCTAATTTCTGCGCTAGCTGTGTAAGCGTAGAATGCATATAGTAACGTGGACTGCGCAAGCGCACAAGCAAACATTCCTTACTTGCTAACCCGTGAAAATACGCTTGACGTAAAGCACGGAACTCCCTGCTTACGTACGCACCGATTCTTTGTTAATAATACGGTAACAGAGCCATGAAATTTGGCCCAGTGCATGCTAAGAATGACGTAAACAATGGAAGTTTACCCGTTAAGTCTGCTGCCACCTAGCGTTCAAAAGTCTCCCATTATCACACGTGTTTTTAGTGAGCCGTGAACGCCGTCCGAAGTTTCTTTGGTGTTTTTTTAAGGTCAAGTCAATAATTCCACACGACTTTGGGTGCGTTCGATTAGCTTCCCCGTGTGAACCGGGGATTTACAATAGTGTCAGCCACGCAAACGACGCTAATCGAACGCTGAGGTATTTTTGCTTGGCACTCTGGGAAAGTTAAGGTTAAACGTTTTTGTGTAGCGGCAGAACTTACAAAAGTGTAAGCTCCGTCGTCTGCTCTCTTGGAAAATGTCGATTATAAAAATAATGAATTATAAAATATAAAATAACTTGCACACAGTCACCAGCTGTTAGTTTTTTCTGGAAGTATGTTTCCTTTCCATTCTTGATAATTTGTTTCATGACGATGTGTCTTTGCGTACTTTTGAACTCACGTCAAATTGAACTTGTCCCAGCCATCTTGGTACGATGCGTCATTACACCTGGGCATCCACCAGAGACCCGGGCCCAATTTCATTGAGATGCTAAGCCTTGATAAAAACAGGATTCCCAGCCAAATTGTCACGTGATTTTCAGGATAAGCAAACAACAGCTGAATACCATAACAAGCAATATGAAACAAATGGAAATTTGGTTGGTAATCCTGTTTTTATCAAGGAAGAAATTTCATGCTAAGCACATGTTCGTGCTTAGCAGCTCTATGAAATTGGGCCCTGCTCGAGAGCTGGAGTTGTGGTGGCTTACACCCGGGGCAGACACGAGTATCACGTGATGGCTAATCGAACACTCTCGTAAGTTTTAGTTACACGTGTAAAAAGTAATCGAACGCACCCATAGAAACTAATTAGATATGCGTTTCTCTCATCATGAGGTGTGTTAGACTTGTTGACAAGTCGTTAATGTTTATTGCAGTGTGTCGAGTCGCGTAATGTTTTAAATAGCGTAATAAAGAATGCTCTCTCGAGATCACTGCTCTCGCGCGAAGTTGCTGGCTGCCGACTTTTTCGTTAAAATGTGACTAGTCTTCCTAGCAGTAATCTCGCGAAGAGCAGCCCTCTCGCGGGATATTGCGAGAGAGCTTTTATTGCCATTAATGTATTAAAGTATGATACTTTCAGAGTCATTACCAAACGTACAGACCCTTTAACCGAATGATGACTCTACTGTACATACTAATCACCATGGAAGAAGTTCCCATGAGCCTCGGCACACCACCGAACTCCCGATGAGATGACAAACCCGGGCAGCCCATATATCTGATGTCATCTTCTTCCAGGAGGTGAAGAAGCGACGCGTCTTTTCCCCGGAGGTGCAGACAAGCGGCAAAAGACCCTCGTCTTGACTTGTGATGGGATAATCACCAGGGGCTATGTATGTACTAAACATAGCAGATGGGTTTATGTACTGGGCTAAAAATTCGATAAACAATTACGATAGCGCAGTTTTTTGCTACACCAATATTTTCAGTGCAATCCCGAGGCGGTCCAGGTGGAGATGGGGGCTTAAAAAGAACCCGTCTATACCGACTGAATGTTCGCCCACTGCTTTCAAAGCAGGCTCTTTTTCGCGCATAAATAATACAGATATCATGCAGATTTGTCTCCGTGACCTGTATACTATACTGACAGAACCATTTAATTACCGTGAAGGATGTTTAACAATTGCACATTTTGGTATTCTTCTATTTTCACACAGACAATCTGTAATAACTCACGTCAGATTATTTTATTAAGAAAAAAAAAAACAAGTATACAATGGCAAAATAACAAGAGCGCTGAAAATTGGCTTGTTTGGAAACTACATTTTTAATTTGCTAAAAGTATCCATACTAAAACAAAATAATAAGGAGAAAATTAATAACTAATAAATTAAAAACAACTTTTAAAAACAATGCAGCCCTTACGCTCCTTGAAATTATAATAGCTTCCTCGGTGGGCACTTTCGTGCGCCTATCTCGTCCGCCAAATTGCCAGTCAAATACACAGTAAAAATATTGACTCCCTAAATCGTTGGAAATGGTTGCCATGCATCTTTGCGTTTTATTCCGCGTCTGCAAAGGGTCAATATTGGAAACTGAGGTTTGGGGAGGTGACTGACAAGGACTGAGATTACACGGGCAAAAAAAGAAAGGAAAGGCATATAAGAGTAGCTTCAGCTGCTGAGTTTCCGTTTTCGTAAGGGTTGGAACGGTTGAAAATTCGTGCCATGACTTTCTTTTCTTCATGACCAAATCTAGGCTTGAGTGCCAAGGTGTTGTCATCCATGCAGTGTTAGTAAACGTAACTCCCCGCGGGGACACGCCAGTATCTCACAACTCACAAAAAGCCCTCTCTTGCTAAGTTATGTCTCATTTTGTGCTGTTAATTATTTTGTCACTGTACCTCTTCCATCCTTCGTTTCCACCCTCGAAATTTGTTCACGGGTTCGCACTTGTTTAATTGCCTTTATATATACGTCTTTGATTTCATGTTGTGATTCTTTTTGAAACGTAATTAGTTTTGCTTCGGGCTTATTTTGATGAACATGCTACTGGTTTGTGTACTGTAACTGTAGAAAGAATATTAATTTGTGAACTGGAAGAAATTTAAAATTGTGCGCTTCTGCAAATACCTACTTATAGTTGACTAGGTCTATCCTACAATATATTCAAAGCCAAACAGGATTTATAATTTTTGAATGACAACGGCTTCTCCCTTGACGTTTTCCTGTGTACGCAATTAATGGTTGTACAAACAAAGAAATAACACTATCAAGCCGTAACAATAGATTCCAGCAAACGAAACCTCTGAGCTTCTATCTCACGTCAACAGAGAAGATGAATTAATTGGTTTAGCTCTAAAATAGGCTCAATTTATGAGATATTGGCTATAAGCTTTACACTAATTGAGTCCCTGGTCAAGACCATTCCTCAGACGTTCCCAACTCCCCGGTGAGCATACAACAAAAATACACTCATAGTAGCGCTAAGGGGTATTTCCAACACTGTCTCAGCCACCTCATGTTCCATTTATACATCGGGTTAAAGCGAAGCAATTATGGATTAGTCATCCGATGATACAGCTATCAAAAGTTGACTCCAATTCACTTATTCACCGCTCGACCATGCAGTATACTGTCTCAGCCTTCTCAGGTTTCCATTTATACACCTGGATGAAGAGAAGCAATTATGATTAAGAGCCTTACTCAAGGACATACGTTTCATGAACGGGAATCGAATCCACACTCTAATAATTCGTCAGCTATCAACACTTGAGTCCGATTCTAGACCACTCGGCTATACAACAATACTGTCTCTGACCCTCTAATGTTCCTACTTATATACCCGGGTTGAGAGAAGCAATTATGGTTAAGTATCTTTTTAAAGAACGTATACCGGTACGGTGTCCGCACCAGACCACTAATAGGCACAACAACGATCATGAGCCATGACTTTTGCTTACTCATAATAATAACAAGGATGAAATGAATCGAATTCATTTATTTGTTTACAATGAAAATGGAACCGAAAGTTTACGATGATGTTTGCACAATGTTAGCTGGCAAGTACTTCAGGATGTTCGTCAATGGTAGGTCGTCAAATAAGTTATGCTGCTCGCAGAAAATAAATAATACAACTATTTTCGAAAGAATACTTATCTCTAATAAGATAAAGACAACGGCTCTTGAAAATGAAAATATCTGCTTTGGAAATAGCGATAGCAGAATAATCTTTAACTGGGTATTCGGAAAATTAACATATCAAGAAATTAAATGCCATAGTCAAAATAAAATTGCAAATGCTAGTTTATAATAATAATTTGCGTTTTAACATTTTATTTAGAACGAAAGAGGTGTTTTTGTTTTTAATTTTCAAATTTGATGTTCCTCAAAGAAATGAGGGTTATAAAATATAGGGTTGAAAAACGGTACGAAGACTTGGGTTAAAGGCACTGAACATGTTTGGTACTTATCAAAGACCAGTATTGTCACTTGGTGTACATGCATAAAATAACAAACCTGTGAAAATTTGGGCTGAATCGGTCATCGAAGTTGCAAGAAAAAAGAAAGAAATAAAAAACACCCTTGTTGCACAATTTTGTTTGCTTTCAGATGCTAATAAAAGGCTTCATGCATGAAGTTTTTTATTATTTTAGTGAGAAGTTACTTCTTTCTCAAAAACTACAATACTTCAGTTTTTTATGCTAATACATATTTTTTAGTAATGACCAAACGTGTAAAGTGCCTTTAAGCCTCGTCCCGGGAGACAGATGGTTTCATTTGAGGTATGAGACGGAGTTTGAGAGGAGGAGAGGATTGGGTAGGCCTACCTTATAATGATGGAACTTCTTCCAGCTCATGGGGAAAAAGGAAAGCAAATCTAGTGATTTTGAAAAGACAAACTTGTTTTTGCTTAAAACCCCAAAGCAACTTAGGTTTGTAAAATGTTTCCGGTCTGTTTTGTTACAACTGTAATATGATTTTAAAACTAAATGACAATATTACACTATATTATAAATTATTATCTCTTTTTGTAATTGAATCTTGGGCACATTATTCCTAAAAGCTAAATTTAACCCACGGATATCATTCAATGTACCAAATAAGTGTTTCTATTTCCTGGTCTTGTGTATGCTGTACCATCACACGATACACGTGATGAAGCTTTTATTATGAAGGACCAACAAAACACACGTGTGGTACCGCACTGTGATGTGCTATATAACGCAAACGGCTCCACACACCGTCATGTATACCGGTACCCACAGCCGCACCGCATTATCCTCTCCCCATTTCATCGTCTGCCGGTCTAATGATAATATGATTATCCGCATGTGAATAAGAACTGTTTGAAGAGAAAGCACAGGCCTTCCTCGATGCTCTTCCGGTTTAAAACAATCACAAATCTGCGAGGAAAAAAAAGGAAATTTTACTTCCGGGATTGAAGGGTATCGCGTCTTCAATTTGACGACCCTTGTCACTCATGCGACTGGGATCGTGAAGACCACCACAGCTGTCGTGGGGGCATTTGGAGCGTAACGAGGAAAGAAGATCTGATTCACTATTGGAGGAGAAGGGAGTGAATAACGAAGAAATACCATGGAAACCATCTCGAGACAAAGTGCGGACCAATTCGCCTGCCTAAGACGAACATCGCGGGAGCACACGCGGTGAGTTAAACGCCAGACCAGACGCTTTTAATCCGTTTTAATTAAATTAAACCCCAAGAATCAGTTCGGGCACGGGATGAGATGCTTTTATTAATGCTGACACAAGAATCATATCACTGCATCAACTTTGACATTTTTTGTGTGTTTTAAATGATTAAATTAAATTACGTTTGTGTCAGTGACGTGTCAATTGTGACACTGTCAATATACACTATCTGTAATATTATTATTTGCCGGGCAGAATCATGCACTTCGATCTAATAAGTAATTACCGCAATCAAGGCAAATATGGTTTTTGTTTTAACGAAAATAAACTAGGCCTACGTTTCTTCATTTTGTTTAAAAATTCAAGAAGTGGAACTGTTTCATTTTCTGTTTGCAAACAAAAAGGTCAAACTACAATTCTCTTGATATTTGTATGGTCACTATATTTTAGTCATCATACACTCATTATGATAAATCTAACCAGACCTACAATTAGGTCGAATGTTAACGCGTTTATTCCAAAGGTGCGTGCAAATATATTTTAAAAAACTGACCTATCTTGTAAAAAAATAACGCAGTAAATTGATATCAAAGAAGATGTGATTGCAATACTGAAGTAATTGTAAACATGATCGAGTTCCGCTCTTTATATTGTGTATTTATAATTAGAGATAGTGCTTCTTCAAAAAAATATATACATCGCACAGACCAAGAGCTTGCTTTAGACAATAAGGGATTGTTACCAGTATCTGCACTTTAACGAACATACATGAAAAACAAACAATAATGTGAAAGAAGTTAAGATAAATTGGTCACTGGAGTCAAGAGAGTGGACCCCTTTATGTTTTTTACTGAACAGCGAGTTTATATCTCGCGATATCAAAACTAATTGTTTTACTCATTTTCTCACAAATGATACCATTTCAGGCATAAAATATTTGATAGGAAGTTATCCCACTAAGACTATCTTTTTACCATTGTGCAAGCAAATCCCCCCTACCCCCCAAAAAAACCCAACCCCCCCCAAAAAAAAAAAAAAAAAAACACACACAAAAAACCCAAAACCCCTCAAAAACCACAAACAAACAAAAAACAGTGTTGTGGATACCCTTAATCTAATTAACTTTACACATTTCTGAACGGTCTTGCCTATTTCCAAACATGGGCTTTTGGTTTTTAGCTCAAGACACACACACATGTTTGGGTCATTTAAGTTCCAACGATTGAAATATTTTAAGTGGGAATGGATAGCTTCCACATCTGGAGAATCCTGACCCGATTACCCCGTACGGCATACCGTTCATAGCCACCAAAGCCTCCAGCGACTACGTTTATAGAAAGAGGCATTTTGATGGTTAACTTTGTACACATTTTATGAGCGTTTCCTTGTTGTGCTGTCTTTAATATTTGCATAACAACAGGTCATCAGCTACACTTAAAAGGTTAGGGTTAATGAAGTCAGGTTGCGATGCTGGAGGAAGAAAGGCCCCAGAGATCAGACAATCCAACGCCATAATTATTTAGTTTCACTGAGTAAAGGAAAAAAAAATTATAATAATAATAAATGAATAGCTTTCAAAGAAGGCATATATTTTTAGTACCTAATTATACTCTTTGAAGGCATCGTACACATTTGGTAATTACTCAAAATAAATATTAGCTTAAAAACTTACTTGGTAACGAGCAACGGAGAGATGCTGCTAGTATAAAACATTGTAGGAAACGACTCCCTCTGAAGTAACGTAGTTTTTGAAAAAGAGGTAATTTATCACTCAAATAATAAACGACTTCTATACTAGCTAGAAGTCTTTTGATCCTATATCTGAAAGCACACAAATTTGTCCAACAAGGGTGTTTTTTCTTTTATCATTTTCTTGCAACTTGCAACTTCGACGACCAATTGAGCCCAAATTTTCACAGGCTTGTTATTTTATGCATATTTTGGGATGCACCAAGTGAGAATACTACTGCATGGTCTTTGACAATTACCAAACGTGTACAGTACCTTTAAGGCAGGTGTCATTTTAAGCCTTCGTCATTTCCTCCAATATTGACGCCGTACATAAAGACAATGTCATTAAAGGCAGAAGGAAGGCCGTATCTGATTGAATGGCTTCGGCTGTGGCATGGCTGGCTCTCTGAAGGCCGGCCTAGTAACCAAAATTGTCGTGCTAACTATATCAGACAAAACTTGCTTACGCGTAAGCGTAGTTTCATAGCAATAACATTAGGCGGCCAGCTTACGCGTTTACCATTTGCATTGCAACGTAATTCTTGTTTATACAGT
>JAUELU010103547.1:0-11260 GCA_032357145.1 Evasterias troschelii | reverse complement strand
GAAGTCTTTTATTATTTGAGTGAGAAATTACCTCTTTTTCAAAAACTACGTAACTTCAGAGGGAGTCGTTTCCTACAATGTTTTATACTATCACCAGCTCTCCGTTGCTCGTTATCAAGTAAGTTTTTATGCTAATATATATTTTGAGTAAATACCAAACGTGTACAGGGCCTTTAAGGGTCTCAACACAGTGATGGCAATGATTTGTTTTGCTTCCTTTTTAACTATTGTAAACTAATTCTGCCCTTTCTAGAGAGCTTTAGTTTTCTTTTTCTTTGTAAAAACTCAAAAAGGTTTTGTTGCTTTTTTGCAATTCTGATTTACAGTGGGACTCCATGATTCCTAGCTGGGTGCACTTGACTTCTCTTGATGTACATGTACTACCTTCAATCATATAGCCAGTGGCCAGTTTCATAGCGCTGCTTAACGGTAAGCAAATTTTCATGCTAACTGTATCAGTAAAATTTGCTGAAGTGTAAGCGTATTTCACAGGTTAGCAAGGAAATTGGACGGACAGACAAGTGTTTACCATAGATTTGCATTGTTACATCATTCATTTTCATACAGTAAGCAACGGGAGATTAGCAAGCCTTTTTGTGTGCTTACGGTTAGCGGTAAGCACACTATCAGCCTCTAATTGCAGCTCTATGAAATTAGGTCCAGGCTGGAAAGGAAATTTTCTTCAACAAATTGGCCTTCCATTAACCTTCCCAAAGAAAATTCCCTTGCCTCAGTTACCCCGGCACACTTTCACACTGTCCCCGCCTAGGTCCCTATTTCACAGGGTTACAGTTGCATGTTTTACCGCTTACCCCTACTCCAGAGTAGGGGTGGCTATTCCCCGGTGTATGCCCATTTGCCAGGGTAGAAGAAGCATCTGAAGTTGCACCTATTCCCCCAATGATTGGTTGATTGCAATTTCACATCATCGTTATACCATGTATTTGCTGTGTATCATCACAAACCGCTGTGATCTTGATGAAATGGGGGTATATAAAACATTTTTTGTACAGTATGTATGTACATGTAGTAGGGTAGACGTGAGAGTACTGCCGTTATTCCTTGTGGTTAGGGAATAGAGTAGTGGTGAAAAGGGCTTTAATCAATAGTTTTAACCTACCTGCATTTGTTGAGATCGATGCCACTAGCCTGTAGGTATTTCTGTATGACAGCCTGCAGTGCCTTCTTACATACAGAGATAGCCTTGTAAGGGGGCTCCATGGCAAGAGCTGAAACACAAAACGACTAAAGTCAGTCTCGACAGCTAAACTAGAACACAAGGGGGTGCGTCACTTATTTCTAGAGGAGCACTTTTTGCCAATTTGTTTCCATTTGAATTTGTCTTAAAGCACATGTACAACATTGGTAATTGTCAAAGACCAGTATCCACACTTGATGTGACCCAAATATACATGTACATGAAATAAAAAACCTGTGAACATTTCAGCCAAGTCGGTCTTCGGAGTCATGAGAAACTGTGAAAAATTCCATTAAATGTTTTCACAGTTTTCAAACACCTGATTTTATCACTCGCGATAAAGACAAGTTTTGCTCATTTCTTGAAAACTATAGCATACAGTTGTATATATGACTTGAAGTTTTTATTTTGTTTCAGGATTTTTTCAACATCATTGAACGTCACGAAACCTTGTGCCTATTTGTCCAACCTACCAGCCATAGTTTCCAGCATTTTGACCTCCGTTCCAGGGTTATTCAGCACCTCTCCAAGGATCCTCTCAAGCTCTGGAATGTTCCCCAGATTGGCTGAAGCTTCAAACTCATAGAGAGTAAGCATCGCTAAAGCTGTGTCTCGACTAGTGCTGCTGCCACTACTGCTCCCTACAAAATAATATACCACAACAATTCCAAATAATAGTTCCACACATTAAATGGCTATTATTTTCCTCTCAAATTTCTAATTCACATCAAGGTTAACCACAACGAGAGTGCTTCCATTGCAGAGTACATACAGAGTAAAAATAAGAGGACATGGAAATGTTCAGTTTAAGATGTGAGAGAAAATCCACAAATGAACAGAAAAACCAAAGCAATTCAGAAGGGACTGAATACCCAATCCACATGCAAGACTTCATTCCAAGATGGGATTCGAACCAGGGTCCCCTGAGGTAAAAGGCAGGGAAAGAAAGCAATCAATCAATGGGCCCAATTTCAAGGTTCCATTAATCGTAAGAAATGAATTGGTGCTTACGTCAAGCATATTTCACAGGTTAGCAGGGAATTTATGCGCAGGCATACACAATGTTACCAGGCATTCTAGCGCAGAAATTTGGCGCTTGCTCTGTAAGCCAAAAAGGGTAATCGCAAGCGCAGAATTCGGCGGCGAACAGAGCCAAGAAACAAGGCCCTGATTTCCTTAACACTACAAAAATATAAATGACTTTGGGTACCTTGATGTTGCTGTATCTCCTGTGCTAGTGTCCTACAAGTTTTCACGTGGTCAAGGCACTGTTTGAATGCAGAAATCTGAATGGTGAACAAGAGGGCGGCAACAAGAATCATACATGGGGGTCTTAGCTTCATTTGAGGAAACTTAAAACACTAATACTCTTATACATTCTTCAACAACTTACATCTGAATTTGTTTAAAAGCTGCATTTAGTACTCAAAGTGTACCAGACTCAAGATCTGACACATGACGGCAGCTTCTTGGTATCTATATATGTTTGGGGTGTTATAAAACGAATATTGACTGCTTCAAGTGCTATGGTTAAAACTATGACTCCCTCGGCGATCTATGGAGCAGTCTGTTTTCCTGATGCCTCGCCTCAGAAAAGTAGAACACACTGAGGGAAAACTGAAGGATCCTTGTTTTTACCATAGCACTTGAAGAAGTCAATATTTGTCTACAATACCTTGTCCTGTTGATCCGGTTGTTCCCTGGCCATCTGTAGTGCAGCAGCTGAGGCCATCAGAAGGCATGTCTTCTGACGATACAGATTACTGAGCTCACAGCCACAAAGCTTGGTAAACTGTGGTTGGAATTGCAACAAATGTAGGATTAGAGACCTTGTATTAATATTTTTTATTAACTGAACTTTATTTCCAAATCAAAACACAAGAAATTTTACAATATATACAGAAAGAATGAAGGTGTAAATAGATAAAGCAGAGGAAAATATAAATACAACAAGCTTGGAAGTGGAGGGGGTCCATAAGAAGCACAGCTTGTCGAGTATGGCCCCCTATAATGCTGATTGTAGAAAGGACCCAAGCTACAATTAACACAATAGGTTAATCAAACATAAAATGTCGTCTAGCCAGGGATTACACCCAAGTGGGAAGCGACAGCCATGGGATCATCTTAAAGGAATCGATGCAACTTTTTTATTCAAAATATAATGTGATAAACCACGAGGGAAACTAACTGGATAAATTTTAAATAGTTTTTGGTTGAACAAAAAAATTGACTGAAGCATCATTTAAGCCAACTTCTGGTTTAACATTCCGGCGCTCTACCAACTGGGCTATTTAGCCCTCAATGTTTGCGGTCTGCCTATTATGGTCTCCCCATATACAGGTCTTATGGGTTACACCATGGAGGTAGGAATGGTTACACCATGTAATGATCATTAAGAAGAGTTGGTGGCTCTGAGAAGACGTGATTGATTGGTTCACAGCGTTTCAACCATTATTGCTTCTTTGGGAAGGGACACCTTATCCTCACCATCATATGAGGTGTTTAAGGAAGTACTAGTAGCAGTTAGTCCATAAATTCATGGGTTCCCTTTTAACTTGCACTTGTAAATTCATTTAATTGGCACTGTATGGAGTGGCGCCGACGCTGCGTATGCACATTAAGTTTTTCCTTGGCGTTATATCCTAACTTGCGGACATTGCTGAGTATCACGTAGAAGTAGAAGTAGGTTCCGTGTGTTGTATAATGCGCTCAAAGGAACCAAGTATACGTATCGCTAAGAGAAGAGATTGTGCCGCAGCACCTTGTTGACCCTAACAGGGTGCTACATAATAATAAATAATAACAAACAACACTTATAAAGAAGACAGCATCTGACAAAAAAAATGCCAATCAAGGAAACGGGCTGAAAAACAAAGTCCAGGATTTAAAATGCTTGTTTGAAGAGATTAGTTTTGAGCAGTAGTTTGAAGATTGATGGATTATTCTGTATTCTTAGGTCAAGCGGTAATGAATTCCATTGACGAGGTGCAATGTTAGAGAAAGCTCCATCTCCATAGCTATAGCTAGCGAGGCGGGACACAAGTACGTGGAGTGTATGGGCCTGACTACATTACTAAGGGTCTCATACAGTCATATATGGGTCTCATAGTTCAAAAACTTAGCATACCTATCTCAAACATATTGAGAGTTGATTATTATTATTATTTGCAGTTTAATATTAAGTGGTTGCTTACCTTGCCACAGAAGACGAAGAATTCATGAGTCAAAGTACAATGATGTGCTGTGTCCAGAGCCATGTTCCAAGCTGTCATCAAAAGGAGAATCATTTCACATTAATCTCAGTTTGTCTTTTTGTTGTCTGCTCTATATCCGAAACCCTTATGTTCCAAAAAATCCATGTGATTTATTTGCTAAGGTTAGGGTTAGGGTAAGAAAATTTACTAAAGTTGTTGGAACATATGGGTGTAAACTGCCTTTTTAGTTCTGGCTCAGTGCTTTCTAAATCTCATGGAAAACAAATCCTAGGTTTGGGAGTAATAATAATATAAAGGGGAGTCGGGGTCAAGACCAGGAACAACCAGTGGGGGGGAGCAAGGTGTCGACTGCTCTTTATTCCAAAACACTTGTTAAGACAACCCTTTGTTACAGAAACAGCCTCTTTGGAATTCTGACCCTTCTTATTAACTCACCGATCTTCATGAACCAAGATGCTTCATTTCTGTTAGACACATCAGAGTCATCCATTGCAGAGTCTGCTTGAGGGCAGAGGGTAGTGTAGGCTGAAGTGAAATTAAATTGATGTGTGAAATCACAAACGCATGTTTCTTCTTATAAATGTATAGGCAGTCTAAGAAACCATGCACACAATAAGCCTAGAAACTAGACACTTAGAAACTAACTAATCATTCATTGCATCTTCAGAGATGTCAAAGAAGCAAGTATATAGATCTTGCCATAAATTACCCCCTCCCCCACCACAGTACTTAAATTGGTACATTCTGTACCTTTATTAACTAAACACAGAGTGGTATCTCAGTCAGTGTCAAAAATTGTTGTCTATAAGAACGTGGTTGTACAGTAACACTTTCATTCATAATAATAACAGGAATTTATATAGCACCTTTTTTATGTTATTACTTTTGCAAATCAGGCATAGCAAATTTTGAAGTTTCATTTATGATCACTTAAGGTCACTTATGAGGCATCCTTGGTTTCATACCCAAAATATATACACGTCGGCCCCTATAATAATCAATAAGAATCACACTTGCACAAAAACTGCAAGTCCTGTACAATATACAAGACTAAGAGGACATTTTTTTGATAAACCGACAAGCTAAGAGTTTGTCGTCTTGTAGCTAATAGACTTTAATAGTAATTCTACCCTGGCTAACCTGTGTTCAAGTACTCTAACACTGCTCTAGCTTCTGTCCTGGATTCAAATAGCAATGTAAAAATTCAAAAGTCAAATGTTTCCAAAGGCTTCCATCAGAATTAAAAGATACTTTACCAGTAATCTGTTTTCCCTTTTTCCCCTGAAGATTCCCCGCCCCAACCTTCGGCATCCTGACCTGTTCTACGTTCCAAAAAATAAAGTCAATGCCACTAAAAACGGCTTTATTCATCGTTTGTCCTCTAATTACAACAGAATTACCCATTCTAATCCCAGTATTGACATTTTCCACCTCACCCTTCCTGCCTTCAAACACAAAATCAAACTTATGTTTTAACTTTTTTTGATGTAAGAATTTTTCACCATTTTAATCTCTGTCTTGTTTTGTCTGTTTAAATAATTTTATTGTGCTACTTTATGTAATTTAATGTTTTTATCCATCCTGTTATTGGCGCTTGCGCTGTTGGGTGTGGCTGAAATAAAATAAAAAAAATAAATAAAATAAGTGTAGACAAATAAATAAATAAACAACTACAAACACAAGAACAAACATGTTTAAAAAAAGTTTGACAATGTCTTAATAATTTTAACGAAAATATTGTAAAATATCTGTACACAGGGTTTCTACAAGTAAACCTACATGCTATGATTGTTTTTTCTATAAATATAGTAAACAACAACAACTAGAATAACTGATAAACAAAGATGCAAAAAGAAAACAATTCAGCTCAAAGCAAGGAAATTTCCCAAACTGTAATCCAAACCAACGACAACAATAGTAAATATTCCAATAAGTTATACATTTTACAAAATATAAAGTATACAAGTTAAGAAAACATGGAAAGTAAATAAACAAAGAAATTAAAAAGTGAGGAAAAAGATTATTAGAAGAAAAAACAACAACATGCAAAACAACATTTCGAATAAGCCGATTTAATTTTGAGATGATTTGTTTAAAAATGAATTTTAAATCAAAGCAGTTTAGTTTTATCAGATAAACTCAACAAAACATAGTGAGCAATTCCATGCAAGGCAAGCCAATTATCCACAGGGGATCCACTTTTAATTCCTCATCAAGGTTATTTTTTGATTAGCCCATTAAGACCAATTAGTCTTCCCACATACATGCAGGACCCATATTGTGATACCAGTTAATGCCTACACAGGCCTAGTATTTCCTCTTTGAGAGGGCAAGGCCATTTCCATTGCGAAAGGGCACTTAAAGCGGAAAATCTTTAAAGTTTCTGGGAATCTTTTGAAGGGACACCAAGGCCAAGACCAGGGGTAACAGAGGGCAAGGCCTCCATGGCCTCCGTGTATTACCAGTCCTGCCTACATGTACATGTATGTCCCCATAAGCAACATTTTACTGTTTTCTCAATGTAAGCTCCTATTATATTAAAACTTTTACAGTTTAGATTCTTGACGGCGCACCGTATCGATACCTCTCAACACTAACCCTTGGTAGGGATGTGCTGAAAAACAACACTGATTGGCTCCAAAAAGTGACTACTTGCATGCACACTTTTAAAGATTTGTCAAGCACCTGTAATGCTTGTAAGACGCTTAGTAAAATGCAAGTATTTTGAAGCAATTCCATTTCAAATGAATCATATTTTTACATGGTCACCCTTAACTGCATAGAGTTAGACATGTCACAAGATCAAAGAAGAAAAAGAAGGGTCCAGTTGCTCTTTGACTTGATGCCTCTTTTGCGGGTTATGAAATTAAAAGCTGCCAGTTTCCAGGGATTATGAGCGAGCAAGGCATGCTGAAAAAAAAAATGGGGCAGCGAGATCATTCACCCCTTGGAACGAGGTTGGAGGAAAGAGTACATGAACTTGTTCAAAAGAAAGTACTGAACCATCCCTACGTAAAGGTATTATCGTGATGCCAGACAGAATTGTGCAATATAAAGATCTAACAATAGACCTGATAGGATGTTGGAGGATAGCAGACTTGTTGGAATGAGTTACAAATCAACTGTTAATGAAAAACAAATTTTTACTCACAGATTGTCTTTACCATCGACAAACGTCAACTGCAAACGAGTCAAACACCTACAAGAATAGTAAAAGAAATTTAGTTTAGCTACAAGCATGTCCAGCAAAACATTTGATGACAGTATTTCGTTATCGAAAACATAACAATAACATGTATTTATTACAATATTTTGACACAGGCAAATTACACTTTTATTGTCGCTTGTTCATTGTGTCCTAAGCTTGAAACTTTCTCAACATCTTAGGAGTGTGCAGCACCAGCAGCAAAATTGACTCACAGGTTGCTAACCATTCACATTTACCCTCATTTACTCCTGGGATATAAAAAGCAAATGCAATTAAGCGCTTGCTCAAAGACACAAATATTTCAAAACCAAGATTTGAAAAAGCATATCAATCTCTTGTTATACTCATTTACACAACAAAAAGAGAAAGGGTCTGTAGAAAAGAGACATTTTGAGCTGGACTTCCAGTACCTTTTGTTCCTCTTTATTCGGTAGGTGCATGCCTGTGCATGCTACACAATGAATTATCCAGGTTGTGTATATATACATCAGCCCGTCAACTGACCACAACCAAAAGGGGGAAGTTGTTCCGGGATGTATACACAACAACCATATTTCTACCAAGGAATATTATGAATGTATTCACACCATTTGACCGAAGTGGTAAGCTAAGCAACCGGAGCTTTTAGTTTGATTCCTCTGACAGCTCGGCCACAACACACAACATTGTTTAACAGACAAACTTCACTCCAAAATATCCCAAGCAGGAGTTGAACACTGGCATTAAAGAAAAACAAATTAATTGACACTAAACTCACCTTAGAGAGGTCAGGACCTGCTGCTGATCAGCAGAATGCTGTACCAGCTTCTCAAGAGCTCTCACTGCAATTGTACGGTTATCCTTCTGCAAAGGGAAATTTTAATCAGTGTGCTAGAAATTTAACAACATTCAAGATACATGGAGCAGATTCGGGATGACTTACAATGTCAGAACACCAAGGCTATTATAATATTCATCAAAGTTGGAACATAAATGTAGATGTAGATGTTTACAGTGGTTCAGCCAAGTTGGTTATTGTCCATTTAATTGAGTGCACAAATTGATTAATGGCCTGTTGTTTCGGACCTTGCAGAGTCTATCTCCGCAGAATCTTTTTCTTTGGAGAAAGACTCTGCTAGGGTCAAAATGACAGGCCAATAAATTTGTTTTGCATTCATACCATAGGTCCTTTTGGTTGGTAAGCAGTTTGCATCAGCTAATATTATTTTCTTCATTCAAATGAATGTAACCAGACTGAGACTGGAAAGCCGAAACAGTGTATTTGTAAACTGCCAAAGGCAAGGTAGGTTTAAGAATGCTTGAACAAATTTGAAGAATACAGTTTATGAGAGGGAACAAAAATAAGAAACGTAAGTAATTTTTGATGCAAATTTAATTTTATTAAAATGGTTGTGGTAACAGCTGCTACAACATAGGATTCATGCTGCCTCTCACTACAGAGCAAGCTCGGTGGTCTTGTGGTAAGAAATCTGCTCTGAAATGGCAAAGGTTCAAATCCCATCGAGTAATATGCCTGTGAACTTTCTGCTCTGAAATGGCAAATGTAGTGGGTTCGAACCCCATCGAGTAATATGCCTGTGAACTTTCTGCTCTGAAATGGCAAAGGTTGTGGGTTCGAATTCACCCGAGTACTATTAAGCCTGTGAACTTTTTCTTTACAGGACTCAGAAATCTCAGACTTAACACAGTATTTCCATTTTAGCTCTTCATCTCCAATGGCAACTTTACTTCAGCTGTTTTAAGGAGGTTAGTGGGAAGTAAGTTTGGACAGTGAGGGAAAACAAGACTAAGGGATTATTTCATCTGACCTCCAGAGCCATTTGAGCGGCAAGACAGATGAGGTTGAGTACAGTCTCCTGCATATCTATCCCATCACTCTGTTGTCCTTTATTGCCACTCTCACTGAGTCTCTGTATGGCCTTAGTAGCTACAGAAATGAAACAAGAAAAAACAAGAAATTATATCATCAAATCATAGAAAATACAATATGTTCTTTATCAGATTCAAAAGAATAATCCATAGAAATTTCATCCAGCTTGTGATAATATCAGAGTCTTAGAATAATACAGAAGTCTTAAAGTGCATGTATCAACTAATAAGATACTTAAAAGGGAGGATATATTCACCTTTCGTAATTACTTAAAAAATGTAAAATCATGAGAAATTACTTGGTAAGAAGCACTGCAGCTGTTAAACATTTTGAGAAACAATTCCCTTTAAAGGAATTTGGTTTTAGAGAGAGGGATTCAAAAATATTTCAATCTGAGAAGCGTTTCTGCATGAAACGTTTCTCAGATTTTTGTTTTCCAATTACGGATTATTAATTTTCATGCGTGGACATATCTGCTCCAGATTTTTGGCAATATCTAAAAAACGTTACCACTTTTTTAAATGATCTTTTCACAGGTTAGTTTTATTGTGTATATCAACATATATATAAGATTAAAACAATCAAATTGTTCAAAAAGTCAAAAGTATACTCTGCCTTAAAGGCGCCATGACAAAGACACACAAGCAGGTGAGGGATTTGTTAGGATTTGTGAACCATCAAAGTGGTCACTAGGAAAGCATGGCAAGTCTCTTCTCTTTCTCGATAGTTATCTGTGTTCTTTTTACATGTGTTACACTTCTTTATGTGTCCCATAAGACATGGTTAGGTGTGGTGCCTTGCTCAAGGACACATGTGCCTTGAGCAGGATTTGAACCCATACTCTGCTGTTGCCAACACCAGAACTTGAGTCCAGCGAACTAGAACCACTCGGCCACAACATGACCACATTTCTAACATTATAGTACAAACAGGAAGCCAATTAGACCTACCCTCATCTTCATTTGTCTGCCAGAGTGCCACCTTGAAGAGGATGTACTGGGTAAAGGGACTCTTTGGGTCTTGTTTCTCAGCTTCTTTGACTGCCTCCATTGCCTGGAAGAGTTAATAAACATTAATTTTACCCATCATAATTGTCTAACCTCTTAAGCCCTTACACTTACAGATATGACACGCTGGGGGAAAAGTACTTTATATTTGACAGCTTTTCTAATAAGCATACTTAAAAACAATTAACACACCTGTCAGCCTAAAAAATGTCATCAAAGTGAGTATGTTTTGTTTCTATTATTATTGTATTTTTCATGGGATATTATTGCCTCACATCACAAGGTCGGACGGCCTCTTCAAGGTGAGGGCTACACTTTACTAATTTGGGCTGTTGACCCAAATCAGCTGTCACCAGGGGCACATTGCCACCTACTACTGGGGCTGAAACAGGGTTACCCCCTCACAGTCCGTAAGGATGTAGGCATGGGTATCATCCACTAAGAGCATGGCTGGTAGAGCAGAATGCAATACCTGTACCAGCAAACACCAAATAGCAGTTATAAGTTTTGAGTCCGGGATGTTATGCATACTCAAAGAAATCAATTCTGATTTGGAAATATCAACAAAAAGCATCAAATGTAACCTTTATGATGAATATAATTTTCAGGCATGATATTAATTTGGTCCTTGGGAAAAAATATTTTACACATGGTGTAGGGTTTAAAAGCACATGTGTCCCATTGGTAATTGTCAAAGACCTGTATCCACACTTGATGTGACCCAAAATATACATGAAATAACAAACCTGTGAAAGTTTAAGC
>JAUELU010103500.1:0-11267 GCA_032357145.1 Evasterias troschelii | reverse complement strand
GAGTAAAGGCTGCTTCAAATACTTCCTCTTAACAGTGAAAGACTGGAACACATTGCAACCAGACATCATATCCATTATGGACAATGAGACCTTTAAAGAAGCCGTTATAACCCACCTTAGAAGCACAGGAAAAGTGATGACAGAACGCCAGACGATGTTAAAAGTAACTGTACACAGAGCTGAGCATACGATAATCGCTTTATACCCCGGAAGTGATAAAAATATTTTTGAGAGCGCCCTCACACGGTCAAAAATACGGCGCATTATAGACTTTCGAAGAAAAAGTTTTGAACTAATGTAACTAGAAGTAGCATACATGCATCTCGAAAGATGATGAAGTAGTACAATGGAGATCACTGAGATGAACCACACTTCCTTGAGTGGCTGTATAAAGTCCCTCTCTGGAATGACAGTCCCGTCCACAGTGGCTGCAGGTGAATGAGAAGGGGAACGGGGTCGCTGCTGCCCTCGTCTTTCTCCTGGATCTCTTGTTTGCTAGCAACACTTTAAGAATACATTTTGTTTTAGTTATGTATAAATTATAAATAGCACACGTACAACAAAGCACTATAAGAATAAAAACAATTACTCGATTTTAAAGAAGTTGTTGAAGTGATTATAACCTTTTTGGAATAGACGCAGCCAACAGGGGTTTTGTGGACTCCTGGTTGGTCATTTTTCTGGCATAGTGTGGTTATGTAAATGTCTGTTGTTAATAAATGAATATCCCGTAGCCTATACACAAGAGGGTAAAGTCTGAGATTTCGAGTTAGAGCGCGTGACAGCAAATCTGCAAGGGAATTTTGTGTGGCTGATGCCAGGGAAATAACTGCGATCTCATCTCAGACTTGAAATCAAGTCTACCTTTCATGCATATTAGTTTTCCAAGCTTCGCTGCTTTAGCTGTATCTTGTTAATCTGGTTTTTTTTTGCTCCACGCCCTCTTTTTTAGCCTGGCCATGACGGCTGTGTACGCTATCCTGCTGTTCAAACCACCACTAATAGGCATAAGCAAAAGCAACGCACTACAACAAACTTTGCTGACGTCATCAGTGCGTCACAATGAAAACCCTCCATACTATGGAACACCAAAGAGCCATAAATTCCTATTAACATATTGATCGGTCTTTTGCTTCGATAGTTTAAAATTTTGTATCGATCAATCGATGTAAAGGGACGATCGATCGATGAAAAGGACCATCCGATCGAAGCAAAAGACCAATTGATCCAGGCAAATTATCGGTCGATCAATGCAAAAGACCGGTCGTTGTGTTGATGAGAATGTATGCCTCTTTGGCGTTCCATACCTCTCCATTCAACCCAACATACCACACATTCAACCTACCGTATTGTTGGGCATCAACGCAGCTAATCAGATCTACGCAGTTTTGGAAGAGTGTGTTTCTTTCTTAGTACTCGCGTCTGTCACATCCCATTTGTCACAACTTTATAGATCCTTGCGATTACCTACCGGTAAGTCTTATGTTAACTGACTATTTATATAAAAGTGAAAAGATTTAAAGGAGAAAAGCTTTAAACTACGGGAGAGATATATTTGTTTTCAAGGAAAGTCGTTTTTTAAAAATGAGTGTAAATTCTGTCCCGTCTGTCATGCTGATTTTCTTTATCACTACGCGGCTACTGAATCATGTGATTTTTATATAAAACAATATAATGAACAAATAAAAAGTGATAACTTTGATTTTATAAATAACTAAGATAATTTAGATCTTCAAGAAATAGTTAATGGCCTGATATTTCGACTCTGCTTCGCTCCCTATAGCAAAGTCACGTCAGGCCATGAACTATTGTTTAGTCATAGGTTCCTCGGTAAGCAGTTTGCAACAGCTATTTAGATCTTTCGGCAGGCCTTAAAAGGGATATTGTTTTTGGGGTCATCTTTCCCTCAACGTTGAAATATCGTCATGACAAAGTAAATTATCACTGATTATATTTCAAAACATTTTCCAAATTTGATGACTCGGTGTAATTGTTCAATTATTTATTTAAATAAACTCAACGGAATTTGTGTTGTAATTAATTGTGCAAACTTAACATGTTACTTCAATTTCAGAAGTATTTGTAGAATTTGAAACAAACCCCCCTAAAATCTTATTATATTTTTTCTGTTGTTGTTGTTGTTGTTGTTGTTGTGTTATGGGGTGTTTTGTGTAGGTGTTAAGCCTCCGCCGAACAACTCTTTGAAATCGTTCTGCCTTTTCCCCCATTCACTTTCTTCTTCACACTGAAACTTCTCGGTAAGACTTCCCATTATCGAACCCCGCAGAGACATGAAACTTTTCACATATATAGACATTAAATGCTAAATGTACATAAATGTTCAAACGTCACGATGACGTCATTATGTGTCGAATTACATTAAACCAAAGGTTATTATTTAAAAATTTCATCCTCTTAACCATACAATATTTTTATAATATACACATCTTCGGAAAAAATGAACAAACGATTTACACGTGCTACCCAATTTGACCTTGTCTTCCGGGTCAAACGGAAGTTGAAGCCAAAGCAACTAAAAGGCCATAATTTCAGCTCTGCAGTCAATATGAAATGGAACTATAGTCAATGTTGTAGTGCCCACCATTACATTTCATTCATGACATTTTCAATTACAGCAGTGGTGACGTCATCAAAATACGCAGTTTCCTACGAGGAAAAGTTTTACGTACATAGAGCTTAAATTCGTTATTTATATTTTTACAGATAAAATTTTTTAATGACATCTTATTTGGAATTTTGAACAGAATCGATCATTGACTTAGGAAGTTATGGTAAAACGAGGGTGCCGTTTTTTAGCGCTATCAGAAAAGCACACGTTACGGTCAGACCATCGTGTCATAATGCCACTGTTGTGTCCATTCAAACTGTTTTCTACAGCACAACTCAAATAAAACTGAATTTAACATTGAAACGCTTCAGACAATGAACCTCAAAACAAAACCTAAAGAATGACACCATGATGACGTCATCATGTTTCGAATTATAAACCACATGTTGTTTCACTATCCATAAATCATTGGAAAACTCTTTAAAAATTAAACACTTGCTACAGATATTGAATTAATTTGATATTATCTACCGGTTTGAATAGCAATGACGTCATGCTGACGTCATCGGTTTTCAAATTAGTCTTTTTTAGAGTTCAATATTTCAAAAGTTCATATTTTGATAACCACAGCTGTTTTTATTAGAATCTCTGCATTATTTGTGAAAGTTTGATTGAAAGTTCCTTATGTTGATAGTGACCTGATATGACATTGCTTCCTGTCCAGACCGAAAATTCTATACGTATATACTTATATAATACAACTTTATTTAATGGTTTTTTAAGTTAATGTTGAAAAAATATATTTGATTTCACTTCTAATGTATTCACATAGTATTGCTATAACTGCTGATTTTGTACCCCCTTTCTGAATGGGTTAGACAACTTGGTCCCATGGTGGTTCTCCTCTATTCTTTAAGGCCTCAACGCAATTACTCATATCCAACCAGTATAACATAGATCCGTAGTTATTCAATTCAAATTCAATTCAATTCAATTTATGTTTTAATTATATCATGAAAACACATGACATTTGTTTTCCATTGTACAGCATTTAAAAATATTACATAAAACTACACTAAGTATATATATCAAAAGTAGACAATATTATACACAATGAACTTGAGAGAGAAATACAAAACAGGAATAGTCATATAAGGTCGTACAAATTATCTGTTAAAACTACTGTTAACACTATAGATGGCACTGGGTAAGAATGAATTTTTGAGTCTGTTTGTTTTAAGGCCTAGTTGTCGAATCCTACCCGATCTATTGGTTACAATCACTGAGTGAAGAAGAGGATGTGTGCTGTCTCTCATAATACAATTACATTTGTTCATAAGTCTGCTATCTACCAACTTATGAAGGCTTTCCATGTCAGCACCTTTGATTCTGCTGGCGTGTTTAACAATACGTTGAAGATTCGTCCGGTTTTGAACAGTCAGTGGGTTAAACCTAGCAGTTGAACAGAAAGTTAATAAAGATTGAATAGTAGGCCTACTCAGTTAAAACAATGGTTGATGTACGGGTTATTATGTCTTAATTAGGACAAGTGGAGTTTTGCTTTTTGGTTATTGGGTTGTTTATGATACATGTTTAACCGCTCACAGTGTGATACTTTCCCAATTAGTTTGGATATTTACGAAGCATTGTAACCTCTTGTTGTTATTTTTTCGGAAAAATTGTTGACCCTACCAATAAATAATCTTCATTTTTTGTGTTTCCTGCATATCAGAGTGTTTCTCCATAGATGAATGCTTTGAACACATGCGGCGGGTGTGATGATGTCTTGTGTAGGTATTGGTTATAGGTTTCAGTGGGTTTGGTGAAGACTTTTGTGTCAAGAATACCCGTTTCTCTGAACCTTGTGCTTCGATCTCGAAGAAGGGCAGATTAGACTTGTGTCGGTACACCCAATATCATCACAAAACCCTGGCGCCGCCCTTGATCTTAGTCATAACCTGCACCTCGTACTCTTCCCTCTATAACTCACCGAATGTTTCGGTTTCTATCATGGATGGTCTGTCAATCCCCACTCTCTGAGTTCTTTACACCCACGTTTTGTTCGCACCAGAGCATTCTAACAACGCAACAAGAAAGTCAATTATGGCACGTTAATCTTGACGAACGCAGATCCAAGCGCGGAACATTGGTTATGAAAGTTCCCTTTGACATTCGATCACCGAAACGAGTGCTGATTTACGATCACCCTGCGTCTCTTTTCAAAGTGCAAGGTCAGTCAAGAATAGTTCAATGGTGCGTAGTTGTTTATTCCATTGAGAACACTGAGTAATTGTAACTTGATTATCTAGACAAACTTTTTGCTTTGTCATGCTTAGAGAAAAGGCAAGAGATAAAAAACAACCAACTGTGACAATGAATACAGCATGACCAAAGTATTCCTGAATAGTTTTTGTTAAAAGATTCAGGCTTTGCACGCGATGATTTGGATATGGGCGGCCAAAAGGGCCAAAACTAAAAAATTTACAAACTAAAGGACAAAACAAAAATCTAAGAAAAGAATTGTTCAAACAAATACAAAATCAAAACTTAGGTAACAAAACTCAACAACAATAAAAAAAAATTGTTATTTAAACAATGAACAATTCCCAATCAAACTTAAAAGCGCAACAACAATCAAACATACAAAATATTAGTTAAAAAAAGGAACTCTGGATCAAGCTAATTTTTAAAAAACGCAATCAAACATAAACTATAAAATAAACAAAAGCAGCAAAACAATCGAAGAATGAATCCTTGAAAAGAACAAACACAGACACAAAAATGACAAATAGGGACGAATGACTAGCACAGTCAAAATAAAGAAAATCATCAAAAAGCTATCGTTGCAAAAGGAAATCAAATGAACTATTACAAAATGTTGAGGGCGGTTGTCAAAGCTAAGGACAAAATGCAAGAAGTATCATACTCCCAAACGTACAATCAACATTTACGAGAAAAATGGCTGAATGAAATTCAACGTTGGTCGCGTACGTTCAGTTGTGACTACTGTTGCTTACGTAGTCCATACGAAGTAGGTTAGCAAGACTGTATAGACCGTGTTACATTTGTAGTGACCGTGTACATTCTAAAGTTTTTCCTGCCGGGCAAGATACTAAACAGGCTATATGGGAAATTTACATTTCGTGTCATTATTTTCACATAAATTCACAATTTACAAAAGGAACAGCTGTACAGCTTTTGAGATGCCCCCCTTTCTTCATATCAAAAGTTGAGACAGTGCAATCTCCGTAAAACATAAGATGTGTTGTTTTCTTCTATTGATCTGTGTACAAAATGTGCCTGCAGGAAGTCCAGGCTCTGTGGCTCTTTTGTAAACAAGTGATGTCACAGGTCACATGGTCTATACACATAACCATTGGAAATGGTTTTAATAGTTCTGATATTTTTACAGAGGAAAGAGTGAAATCATACTTTTAGCCGTGTTTAAGCAAATCATAGGATGAGACCAAGTGTAACCAGCAAAATGTGTTTTAATGCCATCAGACAATATTGATGTAAACACTGGTTAATTGTTTTTGTATTTTTCAAACGTGCCGGAGCAGAGAGGGAGTGCGGACATCAGGAAAACAAATTGAATGACGCACAAGAGCAAGCGTGCTTATGTAGAAACTCGGTTGTGATTTATTACTCTGAACAACGATGCAAACTTACAGTACAATAATAATTTTAAAAATTTACAATAAATCTAGATTGTAGATACGTTAGAAACAAGTCTCTGGTTTACAGTATAAGAACGAGAACCCTGAATGAGAATTTGGGAGAAGGTTGTAAAGGGTTTTCCCAACACTGACGGTCTCTTCTTGATTTGATATGGATTTTCAAAGATTTAAATGTTTAATGATTAAAAACCTTGTAATTTGACACCTGAAGGCGTCATCGTGACGTAACTAAAGCGGTTTCATCTCCTAATGTATATCTAACTATATGTGAAGTTTCAAGTTTATATGACCTTAGAAAGTGTGCTTTTGTTAGCGCACAATCGCGGGGGATAAAAAGAAGCATTCTTTAAAAAGAAATAAAAAACGGAACAAAAACAAGAGGTGTTGGCTCCGAACACCTAAACAGGTGTTCGGGTATTCAGTTCGAACAACTTTGTGTTATTTTTGGGTTTTTTTGTGTTTTTTAAAGTGTTGCTTATTCTTCTTGGTGTGCTTTGTATGCAAGCAAGCAAACGCATACTTGCGAACCTTTGATCAACTTGAAACTTCATGTGAAGTTAGAACATAACTAGTGTTCGGGTGTCAAATTACAAGTTAGTTAAGTTCATAAAGTGACCTAATGCCAATGCCTGTATGTTTCTGAATATTAAAGCTACAGTTTTCATATTTAGACGTATGAACGATCAAGACACGGGCAACATTTGAAAGGTTGACGCCAAATTAACATGACCTTTACTTCCGGTCGTTACGGAAGGTCAAAGTTTGCCTTTGTGAGTTTCTTACCAAAAAAAGTTCACGGCAAAAATCTAAACTTTTGTATATCAGATCAACTTCAAATTTACATCATGTTATGACCTTAAAAAACCTCAATCAAGTAGTTGTGACGTTTTCAGGTGTCGAAATACAGTAAATCAAAGTTTAATAATTAAAAAACTCATAACTCAAGAAGTCTATAGCATATTATAACAATCTGTACATCATCGGATAGGTCTTGAAAAATGTAGCAAATACTACACATAATCGTTATACCGTTTGATCTCGAATTCCTGTTCAAACCGGAAGTTGCAAATTTCACAATTCATAATTAAAGAAAAACTCATACTACAGTTTACATACACATTACTCAAGTTTTTGCATCATGTTAGAGGTTCGTAGGCCTTCTCAAACCTTTTAACAGAGACGTTACCGTTTGACCTTCACTTATGGTTGAAATAAGGTATTCGTTGACCCGCTTTCAAACCGTGGGAATATAACTGCACTGAAAACACACACAATACGCGATCTAAACCAGTTAAACGGTGAGCGGCTGCTCGCTCCATTGAATCATCCGCAATGTTCAAAGTCCATTAAACATGCTTGAAGTCTAGTCTCTACGCTTTGTTAGTCTCTAAAACAGCCATCCATGCAAATCTCAGTTTTTGATCGTGTGCTTTTTTAGACTTTTGCTAAAGTGTGTAGTTTGTAAGCATACCTCAAAACAGTAAAAGCACCAAAGTTCAACTTAATGAAATAGCTCACGCATTGACACAACACTGAACAATACCGAACACCTAGTGTTTGTTTTCACAAACACTATAAGTCTAGTTATTAGGGGTTTTATATCAGGTTGTAGGTCCTTAAGCCCTCTCAAACTTTTCCACAGAGATGTTACTTATTTGACCTTAACTTCAGGTTGGAATCGGGTGTCGATTGACCCGCTGTTTAACCACCCGAAAAGAACTGCACTGAAACCACATACAACGCGCTATCTTATGAAGTAAAAACGGTGAGCGGCTGCTCGCTCCATTGAATTAATCGCAAGGTTCAAAGTCCATTAGACGGGCTTGTAGTCTAGTCTCTGTTCAAGGTTCGCGCAATCTGATTTTGGCATTACGCTTTCTCATTCTCCAAAACAGCCGCCTATGCAAACCTATAGCTAATTATCAAATGTCAGGCTTTCGTGAAGCGTGAAGTGTGAAGCTTGTAAGCACACCACAGAACAGTTATAGCACCAAAGTTCAACTTAATGAAGTAGCTGACACATTGACACAGCACCGACCCCAGCGATACCCGAACACCTCGTTTAGTTTGTTATTTTTATTATTAATTATTTTTGTTTGTGTTTACTTCATCGCTAGTGTCATTCAGTTGCATCAAGGTTGTAGGTCCTTAAGCCCTCTCAAACTTTTCCACAGAGATGTTACTTATTTGACCTTAACTTCAGGTTGGAATCGGGTGTCGATTGACCCGCTGTTTAACCACCCGAAAAGAACTGCACTGAAACCACATACAACGCGCTATCTTATGAAGTAAAAACGGTGAGCGGCTGCTCGCTCCATTGAATTAATCGCAAGGTTCAAAGTCCATTAGACGGGCTTGTAGTCTAGTCTCTGTTCAAGGTTCGCGCAATCTGATTTTGGCATTACGCTTTCTCATTCTCCAAAACAGCCGCCTATGCAAACCTATAGCTAATTATCAAATGTCAGGCTTTCGTGAAGCGTGAAGTGTGAAGCTTGTAAGCACACCACAGAACAGTTATAGCACCAAAGTTCAACTTAATGAAGTAGCTGACACATTGACACAGCACCGACCCCAGCGATACCCGAACACCTCGTTTAGTTTGTTATTTTTATTATTAATTATTTTTGTTTGTGTTTACTTCATCGCTAGTGTCATTCAGTTGCATCAAGAACGTCACCATGATGAAGATTCTTCTCTTTCTTGCATTGGTCGCAGGTTCGTCAGGTAAGCAAGGAGGGACCAAAATTGGGTTACCCCCCTCCCATTGGTTTCATTGTTAATCATCTATAAAGCCTTATCCAACCCTAGGATCACTCGTCACTCCCCTGTGCCAGATCCGCACACAGTTCAGTGAGCACACACTCCCGTCACTTTTTGCTCGGCATTACTCGATCGATCTCCAACAACAGTTCCTAAAGAAGCACACAGCAGAAAATCCACGTTTCTTCTGAAGAAGATTAGACCATGTAGGTTTGAAAAGTCGAGCTGTTACCACGACCCGTTCTTTTCAGAAACATCACAACTTATGGGGAGATCATTGGTGTTACCGCAGACCTCACCAAATTGCATTTATTTTTGGGGGCTTTCAGATTGCATTGACATTTTTTGCTTTCGTCATGAAAGTATGGTGTTCTATTTAGGACACTTGATAAAGGTGTGGTACCCGTCACGATAGAAGTGTTGTCCGTCGCGATAGAAGTGTGTGTTGTCCGTCACGATAGAAGTGTATGTTGTCCGTTGCGTTAGGTGTGTTGTCCGTTACGATAGAAGTGTTCCCCGGAGTATGCATAGGTGCTCACCGACCGTCGCCGTAGAGGGCGTAAATCTACATCCGATCGGTGCTCCAATTAGCCCGGTAAGCTAGACGAGCCCTGTTTGTTTTTAATAACTAGTTATAAGTGGGTTTTTTTGCAAAAAAAAGACACAAGCGAGGTAAGCCGTAAAAATACGAAGGACTTTCCTGCAGTACACATGAAATTGGAAACACGCTGTGTTAATGTTACCAACTTGATCATGCCATTTCCTTGGAAATGAATTTATTATCGCCTCAGGATGGTTCTTCTTCAGATCGGTAGTTTTCAAACAAGCACAGCTTGCCCATTCTTAGTGACTAGGTTAGATAATGTTACATGCAGTTGTACATAATACAAATGATCTGGTTAGCTGACAAACTTACATACACCACAGCACTCACACCATCCTTGTGCATCTAAAAAATGACACTTTTTGTCGTGCAATTAAATTGATTTATTTAAGAACATTTATTTCTATCAATAATAACATCCTATACTATATACATGTAATCATAATTCCAATCATAATCATAAACATGGTTTCATTTTCTGGTGTAGGGCCTATGATTTAACACGCACCTAAGGGTGATGAAGATATGCCTTCATATTGTATTTGAGGTCAGTCTGATTTTGTTGTGTAAATATTAAACTTTTAAACCAATGGGTTGAAATTTCCCGAATGAATTTTGCTTCCATAGATTGTATCGCGACGGACAACACTTCTATCGCGACGTACACTTGTATCGCAACGCCACAACACTTCTATCGCGACGGACAACACTCTTTTTGCAATTACTCAAGTGTCCTGAATAGAACATTACTATGAAAGTCTAGGAACGCGTGGAATGTGTTTGTCGTTGTACATCATGATACAATTCTCTGCCAATTTGTCATTGTTCTTTAGAAAATGCGTCCCAATTCAAGGAAATGGTTCGAAACAAACTTGCTTTGAGTGAAGACAACGTGCTCGATTTTTACAGCAACTACGGATGTTGGTGTTGGTGAACTCCATTAGATCCCACTGACAGGTAAACAATTTTTTTGCAGTTTCTTTGCCCCGTCATGTTTAAGTGCTTTGTATTACATTTGGTTTAAATCTCATCTTTCTAACAAAAATGTGACAAAGGTTCATCAAAAGTTCCTATTGCACTAATGCCTTGAGGACTAAAGAAACTGATCTAAAGAAAAGACGATGGTGAAATCATCGCAATTAATCATTTTTATTGGGTGATGGGACAATTATAACCAGTTTAATGGACCGAAATCTTACTAACTTCAAGAATATTGACATCAAATTACATTATTCGCATACACGCAGGGTAGCCAGCTGCTGTTATTGACAGTCAACAGAGAATGCAGTGTTTGCACTAACCAGACTTTTTTCGTTTTCACGAACTGTTACGCATTTCCCATTGTAATGCACAGGCCGCATCAAGCTCAATTGTTTTTACGAAGTGACACAAACAGTGTTTTAATACATTGCTATGTGTCACTTTGTGATACTAAAATTGCCTTTTTAGGTGTTCGGGCATTCGGCCCGAACAACTCTTTGTTATTGTTCGTTTTTTTGAGGTGTTCGGGCATTCGGCCCGAACAACTCTTTGTTATTGTTCGTTTCTTTTTTTGAGGTGTTCGGGCATTCGGCCCGAACAACTCTTTGTTATTGTTCGTTTTTTTTTTCTTTTTATTTGTTTTACTTCTGATAGTCGTTTGTCCGCAAAAAAA
>JAUELU010103423.1:0-25821 GCA_032357145.1 Evasterias troschelii | reverse complement strand
AACTACCCTTGTGTACAGTGTCGGTAAGGGGGGTTGACGTAGTAAGAAAGCACCAAAGTAGTATGATGAATGAACTCATTTCCTTATCAAATCATTGAATGTGTTAAAAATAATGAATGTTTCTTAATGTTTTTCCACTGTAATTTACATATGTTTTAATCATTTTTTTACAGAGTCTTGCTTACGATCATTTTGCCTGGTTTTACTATTCTCTCCGTGTATTTTATTCTGTTTAAGTCTTTGCTTTTTTACTTTTGACGTCTTGTAAAGCGCCTGTGAGCATTTTATTTAAATGATTTGGCGCTGCGTAAATGTATTTCTTTTCTATTATGAGTTTATCAATTGCATTTGGTGAATAAAAAGGAAACTTATCATTAATATTTTTTAAATAATCAAAAATAAAAGTAAGCAACATAAGTACAGTAGACCTGTAAAAAATGTAACTATTTCATAACATATTGTTGTCAGATGAATTAATAAATAATGAAAATCAAAAATTAAGAGGGCTTCGTATTAAATATTTCACGGGGCAGTGAATTGCGTTTGCATAAACAATATTTACCAGAGAAATAAATCACCTTCCCACTCCCTTTAAATTTCACGGAGCAAAGTCCAAGACGTTCATCCTTTTTTGTAAATTCAATGTCATAATAATATTCAATATCATCATCAGTTGATACTGCTAAACTTTTAATAAAAAATACAGTTGAGTGCCTGTATGAGAACTTGTTCAACACGGATGGTTAGGGGATTGAATTTCTGTCGGTGATGCTCCAGAGTTTCCAGCGAATGCTTTAATCAGCGCTATATCAATGACATTCGTCAATCACCCAAAACCATTCAAACCATTGCGGTTGCAACTTAGGGCCAGAACAGCGCTCTTTGATTCACCGAAATGAATAAGCACACCCCTGCAATCAGTTAATCAAGCGGCATTGCTTTGTAGCCTGACTAAATGTCAATCAAGAGCTAGCGAGCAGAATTGTTAACAAATTAAACTAATCACGTTTCGAGCAAATTGCGTGAAGTTGTGGAGTTGATTGCGTTTGGAAACTGCCCAACCCAACCTCGAAGATGAGCAAGTGTTCCCGGCAAGGTTTTGATAATAATGACAACCTAGTAAACGTATTGATTCCAAGTTTTCCAAGTCTTCCAAGTTGACTAGGAAATCAGTTTAATATACGATAGTCAGACCAACTAGAAGAAAGAGCCCCAGCTCCTGCTTTACATACAAAATTGCTATTAATCAATTATTTATATTGCATATACATTGTAATAGCCTACTTTACTATAAACATGTCATTGTGTAACTGAATGTAATGTTAAAGTATGTACTTGAATAATATGTAAGATAAATGGACAACGATGAAATAAATGTTAATAATAATAATAATAGTAACACCAAAGTGTGTAAACTTTTGAAATGTTTGGGACATTCGGAAGAAAGAGATATTTCATCTATATATACATTCTGGTACAACCTACAACATTTGGAATACAATACTATAATACATCAGTTTGTTTGTCTCAGTTTGATATGTGAAATTAAAAAAGAGTGACATCAAGTCCCGCTTTTTACGCCAAATTGAGAATATTGTAACTTTTTCAAAATATATTTAAATATGTTAAGCGAATGGATTGCAGAATACTGTTTAACATATTTAAATATATTTTGAAAAAGTTACAATATTCTCAATTTGGCGTAAAAAGCATCTTAAGCGAATGGATTGCAGAATACTGTTTTGCAAACATGCTTTTCTCTGTTCATTCTTGTCAATGTCAATCAAACGCTCTAAAAACGTTCACTTATGTGAAAAAAAAGCGCTGCACATGGTTAATCTTTTCATCGTTCTGATGTTTTGTGAATTGCGGTTTCATACAAACTGTTTAACTATGCACGGCGGCGACATAAAACCACTATGCAGTAAATACTTGCAACAAAGAAGTGTGAGATGCGAGAGTCTGTAAAGAACGCATTGTTTCAAGAGAGGAGACATTACTCAGAGAGGATCTTCATACTGCATGCAGTTTTCGTAACCATCAGTATTCCTATCGCCTCAAGTATCTCTTCACTTTTAATCGACAAAAAGTGCTCCGAATTAATAATAACATCGGATCCCGTCATTGCTACATCATTAAGCTCCATCCATCTTCCCAGGCGCTCTGGTAAGTTTCATTCATATTGGTTAATATTCACTTAAAATTTAATGTAATCTTTGGGATACACTTTGCACATGGTTTTTGTGCCAATTGTGTTACAAATCATCGACTTTACACGTATCTTATAAAATTGAAGTAAGAAACACTGTACTTCGATCTTTTACCTACTACTAAAACACATTAGGTAAACTATATACTATAGAAATAAGTATATCGTATCACTATCAATGTAAATGATGCAGGCGAACCGGCAATGGTCATCATGAGTGATCGATGGAAGAGAAATTTATTGGATATTGGATATTCACATTTTTTCTTTTTCTTGCATACAAAAAAGTGTTCATTTTAATGTCGCCGAGGTACTCTTCGTAAAAACAGAAAGCAAAAGGGCAACACCTCTGTTTCTTGTGTTTAAATTAAGGTACTTTTCTTTCTTACTTTTTACCTTTTTTGCTGTTACAATCTATGGCCACCACTTGCAATTTTTCCAACCCAATCGAATAGTAAAGTTGTTCTAATCTAATAATTTGGATATTAATTTAGGACTGCAGTGTACCCAAATTGTTAAAACCATTCCACACAAATACTTCAATTTACAATGCTAATGTTTTTAAACCTTAATTAGTACACTGATTATCTTTTAGAGATTTCAGAGGTTTTTTTAAGGACTTTGACACGAGTATGACTAAACTCACGACCTTGGTCCCATAAGAATTTGTGTTTACACATACTGCAGTCTTCTTTACTATCAATTAAGTTTTGAGTGTAATTGGTTGCAAAGATACATTTCCTATGGTCAGACATTACTTGTGGAGTACCTGAATATTTTTGGCATATTTGTTTGTGGAAATTAAACAAATTTTACTTTCTTATAACTTATGAAGTTAATACACTTCTCTTATACAATATACTCTGTTAATAAAACAAGATGTAACATAAAAGCAGCATTACACATGTACTTTAAATTTCAGCACAAACCTTTAACCAAAACATGCCTACCAGTCATGAACAAAAAAGTATTAAAATTCATAAACAAAAACCATGAGCAAAACTACCAGAAAGTACATAATTTTGCCAAAATGGGATATAACCTTTTCATAACAAAGTATAAAAAACATTAACAGTTACGAACAAGTGGCACGTTTGATTGAGTTGCAATCATTGTTCTTAGTTCATTTTGAAAGTTTTCATTTAAAGACTAGGAAGTAGGGAATTAAATTTTTTTTAATGTGAATGACATCTTGTAAAAATTTAAAACAAATGTATTTGATCGCTGACATCGCTGACTTTTATAATAACAAATTTCCTTGGTGCATTGAGAGTAATGTTATTAGTAAAGTCTCACCAGTGTCACACACTGTGTCCCAACCTGGTGAGATGACCCAAAACTGAGATGCCATTATAACATTACTTAATATTGACTGACATAAATTACCTCATGTCTTCCAATTTTGATAAAAATTGCTGTGCTTGTAGGTCCTAATGAGCAATGAATGCACACCAATTTTTTGCCCGATCCGACCTACCATGTGGTCAGGGCAGAAACCACAAAAAATTGACATTTTAAGAGTAAAATACCACCCTTTTGGTACAAATATGTCAAAACAATGTCAACTTTCATTGAATATATGCACATTTTGTAAAAAGTAGGTCACCGTGACCTTTAATATGTTATCGTGACCCAATTTTTGCAACAATGTATCATTCCGAAAATCAACAAAATGAAAATGACTTGATAGAGCATGTCTTTCTCTATCAGAATCCTCTAAGAAAAGATTGGGCTCTTCAAAATTTACAGCTTTATAACTATTTTTGTTCTATTTTTGTTTAAAAAGTAGTCAATTAATGTACTTTACATTATAAATCCACCAACACAACTCACTCTTTTGTTTTTAAAGTTACTAAATTTAAACAAGATTTGTAAATGTATAAAGTACAAAGCCAGAAAAAGCTAAATTCTACCTAAATTCTACCAGATTTCAAGAAAACTGTCTCATCAGAATATCTTGACCTCTATCTTTGTTATTGACTGGACAAATATCTCATGCGTCAGTCAACACACAAGACATGCAATTTAGCATCATGCAATGGTAATTGGTATATAATTCAAGTTCTTCACTAATTCTCCACCAGTTGGGGACTTTTTGCTCAAAGACAGTCTTCTCTTTGGACTGGTTGAAAAAATGTCTCAGTCTCAGTGTTCAGTGGGACATCGCCTGAATGAAGTATGTTCTAATGACACTGAGCATTATCCGCACCTGCACGATGAGGAATTACAATGTCTGCATTCATTGCTCATTAGGACCTACAAGCACAGCAATTTTTATCAAATCGATGTTAATATCTCAAAAATAAAATCACTATTTTATAAATTTATCCTTTTAATTGATGATTGTTTTAATTTTTTTGTTTCTCCAGAAATTAACCATGGCGGTAAATTTTCAAGGCAAGAAAGGCCGTCAAGCCAAGCATCCTTGCGGGGTATGTGGTAAGCAAGTTCGCACGACCGCCGTCCAGTGTGGAGCCTGCATTGCATGGTTCCACTGCCACTGTGAAGAGCTGTCTCCAGACCAACTTACCCTTTTGGGATACATGACCCTTGATTACACCTGTAGAGGGTGTTGCCAAGCTTAATTCTCCGGAACATTTGACATTGGACTTTCCTTAAGAAGATTGAGCAACAATTCATCCAACTTCAAAGCTTTGACAGCAGCAGCTGAACGTGAGGGTATACTGCTGAGAGACGCCCCTGTACTTTATGGTTGCCCAACAAGGTGACCATGGATCCATTATTGCGTCCTGACTTACCATCAATACACCTTCTGAAATCATCATCATCATCAGGGGGGATGGACGATCGCACGCCAGTCGCCGTGGGAACAGATGGTAACTGTCTGTTCAACCCGATTTCAGTTGCCATTGAGGGAGACGAGTCCTTATCGAAGGAGTTACGACTACGGACCTGCATTGAACTGATCACATATGCCAACACATATACTGACATGCATCGCAATTCAGGTCTGGATTTGGTCAGTCCAACATACCAGAATGCATGCTCGAGTTGTGCCACAGATGGCGCATATTCATCAGCATGGACTATGCAGGCAGCTGCATCAGTCATCGGGGCACCCATTGTGTCTGTTTATCCACCCATGAACGGCACGATGGACCTGTGCGTAAAAATCCTAAATTTGACATTTCAACCCCGAGTTCTGCGTAAGAGGGTACCTATCTTCTTGATGTGGACATCTACTGGCATTCTTCAGGTAGTACATGGATGCCAAACCACTTTGTCCCCCTCATCAGAAATGTCAACAACAAGAAGACATTTGCACAGGTATTGGCTTCATCAACCCCTTCTCGTCGAAAGCCTGCCAACTATTCACCCGTGGAGGAAGGACCCCTCATCCAAGAGGTCCATGACTTGACTGCATCTAGCATGCTAGCATGCCCCTGTCTCAGGTTCATAGCGCCTCACCACAACCACTGCAAAGAGAGGACCAAAGTGAACATGAAAACTATGACTTAAACACTTCTGTTGTGTCCCCGCCTTGTGGTCCTTCTCCTACCCACAAAGTCTCAACACCGCCGCGTTCAAGTAAGGATCCATGTGATCTTGAGGTCTATGACTTAACTTTTGCAGTCACACCCCCCAACTCAAGGTCTTTCTCCAATCGATGTTTCATCACCATCACCTCCAACGAAGAACATCCCTGATGTTTTGCCACAAGTTCAGCGACCATCTGAGGATGACTTCTAGGGCTCCATGTTGGCTCCTTTTGGAAAGAAACGAAAGAGAACTCATATTTCATCTAGAGATTTAAGACGGCGTACTACCTCCACTTCAGATTCCGAGGGCTCCGATTCTTTTTCAGCCGAGGACAGTTTTGTTGGACAAGTTATTGGACATGATGATGGTTGGACGAATTTGAAAGGCCATTTCTTAACTCCAGATGAGTTGTTTAACTTAATTTCTTATTGTAATGATGTGCCAAAGTACACCGAAATCCCCCCAGGTAACAAGGATAATAAGTATTTTCTTATTAATAACTGAGCAAATGTGGTAAATCGAAAACATGGTAAAAAGAGTGACTTCACAGACGACTGTGGAGTCTGGGACTATAAATTGACATCCACAAAGCGAACAGATTTCTTAAATGTAAATAATAGTGTTTTTTGTATAAAGAAAAAGCAGGGAAGGTATTGTAAAGTTGTTACTGGGCAAAATATTGAAGTATCCCCTCAACCATTGGACAGTGATGTAGTAATCATGAAACGGTATTATTCTACTCTGAAACGAGATCATTCATTCAAGAAGCGCATATGTTGGTTTGAACAACTTCCCCACCAAGACTGTGCAAAACTGAACATTGCAGTGGTCGAGTATCTCGGTAAATTTCCAAAGAAAGGGAGTGCTCATGGAAACAGAAAAAAAGGAAACTCTGAATATGTAAGATCATCTAAAACGTGTAGAGATGAGTTGCGAAATACAGTCAAGGAAAATCAAAGTCAAGGTGCAGAATATGAAGTACCGTGTAAATTGCTCAGATAGGCCAGGTGAACGTAGGAGAAACACGGCCGACGATGTGCAAAGTGTAATCAACATGATACATGATAATCCTTTCATTCAAGAAATCATTCAAAGCAAATCCAAACCACCTTCAATCATTTTGTATACTGATGAACAACTTAAAGACATTTCAAACATCTGTTCAGATAATTCTTCAAGTAGTATACTGGGAATTGACTACACATTTAATTTAGGTTCTTGTTTTGTTACTGCATTCGTGTACCAACACCGTCATCTCGTCCGGAAAACCTCCCAAACCTCTCCTATTATGTTAGGACCTGTTTATTTGCATTGGGACGGAACATACAACACATACCAAAGGTTTTTTTCGCATGTACAGGGTATGCTGAATTTACGAGTCAGTGAAATTCATCTTGGGTTTAGTAACCTTATAATTGGTTCTGATGAGGAAAAGGCTTTGGTAAAGGCTGGCGAACAGTGTTTTACTGGTGCAACATTTGTCTTATGTACCAGGCATTTAGAAGAAAATGTGGGCAGATTTTTAATTCAAAAGGTTGGGACGACAGATGAAGTGATAAATGAAATATTTGGTAAAGATGGTCCCATCAGTGCAGATAATATTGTTGATTTTGAGTGCGAGGTAGTTCACTTAGGTCAGTTATATGAACAAAAGTTACCTGGTTTTGTCAACTATTTTAAGAATAAGTTGGTACCTTCATTGAGAAATTATGTCATTGGTCCCTGCATGAGGAATAAGTGAATACCACTAAATTGGAAAAAATAACTGTTGCGAATCAATGAATCATATGAAATTATCAAGTAACTGGGAGCCTTCAAAACTGCCTGATTTAATAAACAATTTGCACGACATAGTAAAACTGCAGTATTTAGACATGGAACGAGCAATGATTGGCCAAGGCAACTACAAGATTGCACCATGGGTTCCTTCAGGATTTAATATTCATCCACAGGTCTGGGCAACCAAGTCAAACATTGATAAGAAGAATCTGTTTCACAAATTCTTATCTTGGAAAAAAGACAGGTCATTATTTGTTACTTCATCAGACGGTAAACTCAAAATTCCAAGGACATCACTTATGGCAAAAAAGCCAGGCCAACGGAAACGTATCCGAAAAGCAAAAACACTGACATTCAATCACTGAGTTTAATTTGTATATCAGAGTCACACTGACATTAAGAGTGTGAACACTGTGATTGATATTTTGTCCTTTTAACAATTTGGGTAATTGGGGTCATTATTTGTTACTGTTGTTGTATTCTGCTATGCTTACCCGTTGGCTTAGCACCCAACAAGCGTCGAGCCCCGTCTGGCACACAAGTATAGAGAGATAACACAAAGGCTGCTTTCAGTTCTGGTGCTGGATAACGGACTGCGTCGTGGCTGGGAAGCACGTTGCGGCCCAGCCACGGTCACGCCCGGCTGGTTTATTACATAATCACATCAATCTCTTAAATGCACAATCACTACATTCCTCTCCGTTGTATTTGTTTTGTTCTAAGCTGTTTTTATCCAGAGTAGTTAAACATGAACAAATAATATTACACAAGATGTACCTTTGCATGTTCCATCTTTGTCAGTTATCACATGGTTCTTTCATATTTTTGAAGGCCATGCAAGAGCATTTTTTTTCATTTTAATTTCTATTTATTTTCTATACATGGACTCTTTCCCATCAAGCTTTGTTTGTTTGGTTTTTTTTAACAAGAATCCGGAGATAAAACCAACCAATGAAAATTTTGGTTTATCCATTATTTCCTATACAAGGAAACGGTAAAAGCGCATTCAGCATTTTTGTATTCATTCTACGGCCAGAGCTTTCGGCTGTCATCATCTTTCCATGTAAGTTATGTGTAAATCTGTGAACACTTATGTTTCTCTTTCTTGTCAATCACTTTATGTTTCTCCATTTTCGACATCATAAATAAATTCAAAACTAGCAATCGTCTTCTCGACCTTTCTCCATTTTTTTTTTTTTTACAAAACCAAATGTTTTCTAATTAACCTCCCTTCGTTTGGCTGTTTTTGTTTTATTTTAGACACATATAAATATATATTTTTTTTATTAGAATAGAGGAAACATTTTATTTAAATTGATTCCTTTTCAATTTCGAGATGCCTTGATAATCAACCTGAGAAAATCAATTGTTATTTACTTCCTTACAGGTTGACTGAATACATATTCCTTGTGTTTATGAGGCATTGTGTTAGCACTTCATCGATGTCCACATCTCTGACACCAGCTATCTCTTGAGCCACTAGTTTGGCCATTGTAGGGGTGCTGAAGAGTGCCGTCTTTGCAACGCTTTTGGGCACAAAGTAGAGAGCGTCCGTTTCCAGAAGAAGTCGCTCGAGAGGGGCATTTTGAGCGACACTTCTCGGTCCCCGAGCTCCCCGGGTGACAATAGGAAATGCGCTGCACCATTTACTTGCCTCCTGCCAACCCTGCATAAAGCAATGCATGTGGATTTTCCAATACCGAGGAAGGCAACCTGAAAGAATAGCAAAACAGTCCACATCAGCATCGCTGCTATGAATTACCACAGGTTTGTTATATTCTACGGCGACAGCAAGGAGTTTCCGAAGGACGGTCTTCTGGGTTTCGCGGTTACGACTGTGGCAGCCCGAGTAGTCAAGACCAATTTCTCCCAGGGCACAGGCTTTGGGATGGTCCAGCAGATGGCGGATTACGTGTTCTGTGTCCAGGGGGAAATCATGCGCTTTTTTGGGGTGTAGCCCGATCGCTGCATAAACCGCATGATCTGAAATAAGTCGCAGCCACAGTCGAGAGTTGCAGTATGCCTCAGGATCGCAAAAGTTTGCAATGCAATCCAGAAAACCATCGGCATCAGTTGCTCCCAGCTGACTGTTTAGGTACTGGCTCAAAGTACCAGAGTAACCAGCACAGTTCAGTAGGCGGTCTACGTGGCAATGGGAGTCAATAAAAGAGCCGTGGTGCTCAGTGGCTGTGGAGCCATACGTCAATAGGCATTGGAGCGTCCTCCAATGGAAAATCGAGGAGATCCGTGTGGGTCTCACTAGATCTCGGTTCACCACTGGAGGAAGGCCTATGAAAGTGTCATAGGCGTCCCAGATGACTTGTTCCTCCTTCTTGAAAAATGAGAAAACATCCCCTAATTGTTGTTGACACACCAACGTCAATAAGTCCCCTGGTGACTTGACTCCCGTGATGTCGCAGAGACATGTGATCAAGCTGGCAACTAGGAATGTCAGTTCAGGCAAACGGCGGGCAATGCAAAAGGCATTCCCAGCATGCAAGCAACGGGTATACAAACCACCAACGGTCACAAATGTGCTGGCGGATGACATGCCTCTTTAACTGCTTGGTGGTGTGCTCGCATCCAGGCTGCGGACAGCTTTGTTTTGACGTTTGGCGCTTCCTTTTTTGTAGCGATGGGGTGTTGCTCGGAATCGTAGAGCTGGGAGCTGGCTCCAAGGCTGGCATGTCATCTTCGGGAACGGGTGGGGGTACGGTGTCATCATCGTCGGATGCTTGTTCCAGGGCTGGCATGTCGTCATATATGTCGACAGCAAGCTCCAGCGGCGGAGGCATATCGTCAGGTGGGGAGACATCCAGTGCCTGCGGCTCTTTCCAGGTGTAGTCTGGTTGAAAGAATTCTTCCTCCATCCTGTAAAAACTGGGTTGGACATGGCTATTAGCATGGGGGACGATTATGTTTTATTGATCTCGGAACCGAGAAGGTTTTCTGATCTCCCTGCCACTTCGCGTGGTGGTATATACCTGTTTTCCCATGGGTGCATTTTGGTTCGGAGGTTGGAATAATTCTCCCAGGTCATCGGTTTGATCACGGGGGGCGTTAGTTGTCATGTTCATGTCTGCCTCCCCGTCCCCTTGAAGCCTGTTACGTAGCCTCCGCAACCAAAGAGGAATTTCCCGCTCCTCACATTTCTTAAGCAAGTCATTATGGAGGACCTGACTCTTTTTTCTTCCCTGTACCTTGTACAGTACGGGGGAGAGGACCTGGACAACCAGTAGCGGCCCCAGCCATGTGGGTTGTAATTTTCGGGATTGTCCGACTTTTGGTGCCTTATTAAGTTTATATACAACGTCGCCTTTTTCAAAGGGCATATGGCGTGTGTTATAGTCAAAGTCTTCTTTTGATATATTTGTGAGGACCCAATGTTGTCCCGTGCCAGTGAGTGGACCCTGGAAATTCTCTCTTTCAGATCTCTGACATATGCATTAGGTTCATGTTCTCCGGCACTGTTGGTTTGTATGCTAAAAACTAGGTCTACTGGCTGTCTAACTTCTCTGCCCAGCATCATTAAGTTAGGGGTCATGCCTGTATGGCGGTTTGGGAGGGAGCAAATGGCAGCTGTCAATATGGGTAGGTCCTCGTCCCAGTCTAACACATTCCCTTTCAAATGACACCTCATAACTTGCAAGAGCGTTCTGTTATATCTTTCCACTTGACCATTTGAACAGGGCCGATATGGGGTTGTTCTAGTTTTTGGGCCTAAAATGTTGAGGTGTATCCGCTCAACTGGTGCCCCCGCATGGTATCTTGTCATGGGAGCTTTTGCTTTACGTGATGGTTTTTTGTACGTGTTACATTCTTTACACGCCTTTACGTGAAGAGCCACGTCTTCATTCATTTGGAACCAAACATGGTTTGCTGCAATTTATTGAGAGTTTTTGTAATCCCCGGGTGCCCGGCCATTTTGGTGTCGTGACAAAGGTTGAGGACTTCGCGTCGTAAAGTTGCTGGTACAAGCATTAGGAATCTATGGGAATGACCATCATCCCACCTGTAATAGATCACACTGTCCGATAACTTTATGAGTGGGGAGTTAGACCACAGTATTTTACCGCAGGGGACAGCAGTTGTAATTCATGTTGCCGTGGTGTAAACGTATCGTCCGTTAACATTGATTGCTCTTTCCATTTTAGCACGTGTTTCAGATCGGGGTCATTGAGTTGCAAATCCCTTAGCTGATCGTGTGAATATTTAGTGAAAGGCGACGGTTCTTTGGTAGGCTGTTGAGTTCTTCCTGCATCCAGCGTGCACTGGTTGTCAGGTTCTATCCCAAGAGGACTAGTTCAAGTTTGTTCTGACTGCTTGCTTGCAAGGCCCCCACCTCCATCGATATTCTTTTTGTGTTACGGAGACCTCTTCCCCATCCAGCGATAACTGGTTGTCAGGTTCGGGACCTCCGTTTTCTACGTTACCAGTAAGTGTTTGGATTTCAATGGGTTTGTGGTGTGTTTTGTGACTAGTGGCAATCTTGCGCACCGCGAGAGGGATGACGTCATCAATGTCTTCCTCAAATTGTTGCCATTGTGAGTGGACACACGAGCAGAAATTGCAACCGCCACATGGAAGATCTTGGACATTACATCCCGCGTAATAACAATTACAATTTGAAAGCTCGTTAGGAATCCTAGAGAGAGAGTCTGCATTTGTTTGTTGTGTTCCTTTTCTATGTAGGATCAGCATATCGTATTGGCCAAGTTCCTCCATCCACCTTGCTAGCATCCCCGAAAGGTTCTTAAAACGCATCAACCAGACAAGGCTGTGGTGATCGGTTCTTATGTAAAATTTACGACCCAGGATATAATGGCGGAACTGGCGTGTAAACCTTACTACTGCGAGTAGTTTTTTACGAGTGGTGCAGTATTTCGTTTGAGCTGGATACAGCACATAGCTACCATACCCAATTACGTGTTCGGACCCATCTTGTATTTGGAGTAATTCTGCCCCAATTGCAAACTCCGATGCGTCTGTGTCAATGATGAAGGGGTTGTCATTGTTTGGGGGGAATGACAACACTGGACTGGTAGAGAGTGAATGTTTCAGTTGTTGGAACGCATGCTCATGTTTATCCAGCCAGACAAACTTTACTTGTTTTTTGGTGAGTTTGGTTGTGCTAATTTAGCAAAGCCTTTGATATGGGCCCTATGGTAATTGGCAAGCCCCATGAATTTCTCCACATCTTTGTTTGAAGTGGGTGTTGGCCAGTTTTGAACTGTTGTAACGCTACTTGGGTTTGGTGAAATCCCCTTGTTACTGACTACTTTTCCTAGAAATACTACTTCCTTCTGGAGTAGTTTGCACTTCTTAGCTTTAAGTTTGAGGTTATGGGTACGAAATCTTTCCAACACTGTGATTAGATTATGTACGGAACTTTCAAAGTCTCTCCCTAGGATATCTATGTCATCTAAATATGCCAATACTTCACTCCATGTTAGCCCCCGCGGTATTAGGTTTATTGCGCGCTGAAACGTAGTCGGTGCATTACAAAGCCCAAAAGGCATACGCTGATATTCAAATAGACATAAGACAGCCTTCACTACCAAATATGGGCTATCGTTATCATCGAGCTCAATTTGGTAGTACCCACTACTCATATCCAGAGTGCTAAAAAACTGCGTTCCTTCGAGTATATCTAGACACTCTTCAATATTGGGCAGAGGGTACGCATCTTTAAGCGTGACACTATTGAGTGCTCGGTAATCGATGCAATATCGAACCTTGCCATCTTTTTTCCTTATTAGTACTGGGGCAGAGGCCCAGTCTGAAGATGAGGGTTCGATCACACCGGCTGCTAACAAGGCCTCCAAAAGCCCCTTTTCCTCTTTTTCAAATCCCAAAGGTGTTCTCCTCATTCTTTGTCTGATTGGATTGGATTGGTTTCCCCGGTGTTGATTGGGTGTTTAGTTGAGGAGAATTTACCCAAATCCATGTCGTCTTTAGAAAATACATAATGGAATTCACTGAGAACACCAGCTAGCACGCTTGATTGCTCAGGAGTTAACTGTTTACTGGAATTTTGCCAGAGTTTAACCATGTGTGGGGGAAGTTCGTGTATTTGCCTTACAGTTACATGTATATTTCGTTGGGCGTTGCCCAAATGACAGTGCTGGTCGTCCTGAGGGCTAAGTGACTGGTTTGAGTTATTATCCGCAAGTCAATTTCCTCGGCTCTACCGATCAAGTGTCCTTTCTTGAGTTTTATATAGTGGTTACTATCATTACGCAGGACAACTACAGAATTTGTCATTGGTTTTGAACATGTAGATTTGGGGCTCGAAGTAACTAGAGCATATGGTATACTTAAACCCTTATGATCAACTTCAGGTGCGTGGATTAAATATAATTTGTCCGAGTCGGAAGCTAAATCAATATCTGCCCCGATTATTGTGTTGGGGGAACCACAACTTTATTACTCAAACAAACTCGTTGTACTGAGTATCGTGTATCTTTGTTCTTCCTCATGACTGCGTATATTACTGAATTGCCCTTGAGTGTCATATGTTTTCAAGAAATCTAACCCGAGTATGAAATCGTCCGCAATTGGGGCAACTAGCACGTCCCATAAATACATGTTACCACCAATTTCTAAGGAAACCTTTGGAACTTGGGCAGCTACCATATTGCTGGACTTCACGGCCCCTCTGAGCAATATTTTCTCTGTTTTTTGCAAGGGTGGGCTAATGTTCTTTGCCAAATCTTCACTAAGTATAGAAACTTGAGCAGCTGTATCTATTATTGCATGTGTAAGGACCCCTTGGACTTTAATTGGTATGACTGGACTTATGCCATTATAGTTCGAGGAAAATGTTACTTCCCTCAGTAGGTTCAGAGTGTTATTTTGTTCAGAAACCCTTTCCTTGTGAATTGCTTGTACTGGGTTATTAGCTTGCTTACGAGGACCATTATGTTTAGCTGATCGGTGGTCAACACGACCGGCTTTTAATAATTAAGGTCGCGCTCCGCCGACTGGTGATGGTGATCGCGATCTAACGGGCCAATTCGGGCAGTCACAGGCAAAATGCCCTTCTTGGTGACAGTTAAAGCATCCTAACGCTACCGTGGTTCGTTTCGGACTATCATTAGGGCTTCGGGTGGGTGGAGATCTTTGCGGAGAGTTTCGGGGCATTTGATCAAATGTGACTTTCTTCGATCTTGTCGGCACATCCCCTTTGGGATTTCTGATATGCGTCACAATTTCGCGCATGTTTTGATTGATCTCCGACCAGTCTAAATTTATATCAACTTTATCTCTACCGGTTTGTTTAATTTGAACCCGTTGAACCGATGGAATATTCGCGGCGGAATTATGGTCAGCAATCGACACGTTTCGAACCCTGGACCTCCCAGAACGCGATAAGAGCTTATGGTAATAGGCAGCTGTTTGTACAAATTGGACAGCTTCATTGAGTGTTTTTGGGTCACAGAACAAAGCAAGCTCGGCAGAGTCTATATCGCTACATCCTTTAAGGAATGCCTCTCTGGCTAGAGTCTCGAACACATCTGTGTTCGCAGCCCAAATTCTTCCAGAGACTCGTCTTCCCTTTGACGGACTGCGGCGAGCTCCGCTCGTTGCACTATTGGATCTTTTAACTTCCGAAACATTTTTAGAAAATTATCTTTAATTTGGTTATAGTCACGTCTAGTCTCAGCCTCTTGCCACGCATAGCAGTCTAATGCTTTGCCTGTAGGTGCTCCTACTAATTGAACTAATTTAGTGGCTTCACTCCAATGGCAACAGTCCGCCATTACTTCAAATTTTTTCACAAAAGCGTGAAAGTCACCGTTACCATCATAGGGAGGCAACTAGGGAGGTGCCAGCCATAATAGAGGGAGTACGCGTGACCGCATTTTGACTAGAAGATGGCGCATTTGTAACTACAACAGGATTTTGCCCTGTAGGTGTTGTTGGCTTTTGTTTAGTGATAGCAAGCGGCTTTTGCTTGTGGGGGATTACCGGCTTTTGTTTGGACCCCGCCTGCTCGTGGGGAATTATCGGCTTTTGCTCAGCTTGATCACCCATAGAGGCCAGTTGTGGGTGTGGCATTTGATCGCTGCTTACTGGTTTTTGTACCGAGTCAAGAATGTGTGTAGGTAATGGTGGCGCTTTATCACTAATGAACTTTAGAGTTGCATCGATTACTTTGTCCCCAGTAATTTCTTTGGCAATGGGGGAAACTCTTTGCTTTGGAGGTTCTACTGGCGGGGAATAATTCCCTTGGAGTTCCCTTGGAATGCCGATTTGGCTTTCGAGTTTACCCCCAGCATCGGTAATAGCCCCCATGCTTGAATGTAGTGTTTGAGCAACCTGTGTTGTATTTTGTTCCACATCCTTTGTCCAGACACTGATGTGTTTTGTCAATGTGTCCAGGGTTTTGATCATTTTGTCAAGCTTATCTTCATATTCATGTCCTTTTTGGCCAAGTGGAGTATCTACAGCATGGTCAGTATTGATTAGCTTTTTATCCAGCAGTTCATTAAATTTGGTTTGCAAGGCGGGTGTCTCATGAAAGTCATCGATAGTGACCGTCCCTGTTAATTGCCTAACTGCGACTATGGTTTCTGCATATTTAATTCCAATGCCCGGTAGTGTTGTTAATTCCTTAAGGGATGCGGTATTGATATTTAGGGCCATATCTAATAGTTGCAAGTAATATTAGAGCAATAATAAATTAGGAAGTTGTTCATTAAATGTGGCAATAATTTTGCCTGTCACTAGTGCTACTTAGCTAACGCCTCTGTCGTCGTGACGCACAACAGATTGACCTGATTTCCAGTAGTTAAATTTTACGTGAATTGTGTTCGTTGTGGCTGAAAAGCACAGCAAAAGTCACTTGTTATTTGCGAAAAGCGATATGAATTAACGCACCACGCACGAACAAAATTAATGACAACTTCCTCGTACAATAAATATACAGATAACATTAATGAAATATACATCTACTAATCATGCTGAAATTTAAATTTCCCGCCACTTTCAGCAAAAGCAGAGTAGTGTCGAAAATATAAATAGTTTAAATTTCCCGGCTCTTTCAGCAAAAGTAGAGTAGTGTCGAAAAATATGAATAGTTTAAATTTCCCGGCACTTTCAGCAAAAGCAGAGTAGTGTCGAAAAATATGAATAGTAAATTGCTAATTTTAAGAACTAATTAGGCACTGGCTCAGCGGAAGCGGAGTTGTGCTGAATTATCAGAATTAGTGAAATAATTTGTCAATTAGCCGGCAATGAAAATTTTCGGCTAACTATGATTACATAGAGCTTTTTCTTGAATGCAAATATTATGCACGCAACAAATTTCATTCTCGTCGCCAATGTTGTATTCTGCTATGCTTACCCGTTGGCTTAGCACCCAACAAGCCTCGAGCCCTGTCTGGCACACAAGTATAGAGAGATAACACAAAGGCTGCTTTCAGTTCTTGTGCTGGATAACGGACTGCGTCGTGGCTGGGAAACACGTTGCGGCCCAGCCACGGTCACGCCCGGCTGGTTTATTACATAATCACATCAATCTCTTAAATGCACAATCACTACACTGCATTAGACGGTAAACTCAACATTCCAAAGACACCGCTTACAGCCTGGCCAATGCCAATGGAAATGTATCCCAAAATAAATATTATCATTCAATCACTGGGTTTAATTTTTAAATCAGAGTCACACTAACTGTAACCGGTGTCTCAAGCTGTCGTTTAGTAAAGCTGGGCAAAATTGTGTAATCATGTTTGTTTAAGTGCAAGAGAAAAGTAACCTTTTAAATGTTGTGGCCCCTATAGTTAAACTGCTCTTGCCACATTTCACACAGTTGTCACTACGTCATATTATTGAAATTTACCGAATGAAATACCAGTTTTGTATATGTTTCTATAGTTTCTCTTTTTAAACCAATATATGTCCTAATATTTGGAAATTCCAATCATTTAGAATTTATACTCAGTTCTGAATTGAATGAATGCCAGAATGGATCTCCAAAACAAGCGAAAGTAACTTAATAAACCAACAGTCACAGTCCAATTTCAAACAGACTAGATGTACAGAACTCTCTTCCAGTGTTTTCTTCTAAAACTTTTTCATCAAAATCTGACAATCTACCTCCGTTTTGAGGCTCGTGTATAATGTAATGCCTTTTGTACTGTGCACATAGAATAGCAAAATAAATATAAGGAAAAAAGGAAATTTAAATCTCCCATCATCCTCCTTAATCTTATTTCAATCTCAACAATAAAACATTATGTGAGATCAATACTAAATATATGTTATAACAGGAACCAAATTTGGAAGTTTTAACCTACCTGTGGCAATGGAAATTTAGAACAATTCGGGTGCTTAATCTTCTAACACAGAAACAATGCTTTAATATAAAGTGCATTGCCTCTAGACAGCCCCCTCTGTTGCTCTGCAAGCCACAGTGCAGTGTGATCCATGGTCCAAAACATAGGAAACAAATAATAGTTTGAGGAAAATAAGGTGCACACAAACTATAATCACATACTATAATATTTAAAAAAAAATACTAGCCTACTTTACAGTAATACTATAGTCATATTGGTCAGTCATGATCAACCAGAGATAGAATAAAAAAAGACCCCCTCTGCTGCCCTAAATTTATAATTTTACTACAAAGTCTTTCGCTCCTGTTAATTATGTAATAAAACTTTTTAAAAAAATTATATAATTATGTTGAAAATAAATGAGAAAAAATTAATAAAAATAAATGAGCAATGCTTTTTTGTAAAGTCATTATATGATTAAAAAAATACACCGACTAGCTAACCAAAAACTTTTGTTTCATAAAAAAATATTATCAATATCGAATAATAATAGAAAAAAGTAATAGGGAAAAAAAGTAATAAGGTAATAAAGAAATAATGAAAAAAAGAATATAATATAGGAATAAACAAATGAATAAAGAAAGAAATAGAGACAGAAATTAAGAAAGAAATAAAGAAGGACAGGACAAAAAGTGATTGAGACAGAAACAAAGAAATACATGTAAATAAAACTATAATATGAAGAGTTTCTTACATTGACATGAGTGTGTGGGCACCATTCTCGGCTTAAAAATTGCTTTTACCTGTAGCGTAATGGTGCGGTCCAATGTCTTTGCGCAGGTGAGTAGCATCACGTCGGCCAGTTCTACGGACGGAGAAAGTTGACTATTTTTTTACGAAAAAAACATTTTTTCCCGTGAAAAATATGTATCCACGATGATTCAAGTCAGCTTTAAACGTGTTTCCAGATATACTCTGATTACAACCATCACATTAGATGGTATTTTAAACTTGTTGTCTTGAGTTGTTGTGGAGTTGTCTTGAGTTGTCGTGAAATGGTCCTGTTGACGCTAATTAGTATGACCGCTCTGAGCGCATTCCGGTCCTACTATTTTCTTTGCATGTCCTTCTCTAAAACACATATCGAATACCATCAAAATGTTCTTTGTGGTCACACTACAGTCTCATCTCAAGGTTTGCTTGCACACGGCTACATGTATGATTTCACTCTTCCCCTTACACACATGTTTGAAATAATAAATCAGAATGTGATATATTCAGAAGCTATAACTTGAGCCTGATCGTTTTTCTTAATAAGATTTTACCTTTGGCAAGTTCTACGTCAAGCGTCGAGTAAAACATTTCTTTTGATTTTTGTAAATACAGACTCTATGCATGCACCTGATGCACCATTTACCAGCAGGCTTTGCGAAGTGTGGGCCAGCATCCGGGACCAAGGATCCTCAACAGGAAACATCCAGAGATGACTGCTACTGAAAGCTATCAGGTAAGTCACTCAACAACTACACTGTAAAACCAAACGTTTAATGTCTAAACGCTTTCATAAACGCCAAATTGTAACGATTTACAAAAGCTTTGACGCATTTACTTATAAACTGCCATTGGCATATTTAAATGCATGTCGCGCAAGGAAACTTTTGTTCATGCAAGCACTTTTTTTGCAATGGGGAAAAAACAAACCACGCCCCCCCCCCAAAAAAAAAATAATAATAATAATAATTAAATAAAATGCGATGTTAAAAAAATGATTGCATGCGGTTGGCATACACGCTGTTTACCAAATACCAAATAAATGCTTCTGGTATGTTCGATGGTTACTTTGACTAAATTCACGCGATTACTGATCAACACTAACATACATCAATCCTCTTTGTGATTGTCTTGCAGTTTTACGAACTGGGACAGTTCACGGTGGCAAGTGGAATGGTCCCCGATGTGAGCGTGTCCGCTGGAGTAGAAATGGTCGACCCTGTCATTTCTAAGTCAACTGACGACTTTGACAGTTCGTCAAAAGGTATGTTGATAAAGTGCAACATTGAAATAGACCAACCGACCTTTTTTGATTTTTGTTAATCATTATTAATACTAGGCCCCTATTACTGTTGCTGCTGTTTAAAAGGTAAAATACTTTACTGTTTCAATTTTGCAGATAACATAGGAGTGGCATACACGTTTGACGAACTGGAGAAACTGGAAATTGTTGCTCACGGGGTCCAGCAAGACAAAATACAGGGCCAGTAACAGAAATTACTCGAGGCAAGAAATGTGAACCAGCACAAAAACAGTTTCTCATCACAAGCAGTGTAATTTCTAGTTACATTGCAGCTTGTGCTCCGAATGGGGCGAGAATCGGCAGAATCAAGTTTTTTGTGCGGGTGGGAAAAACAAATTTAGCTAAGGTGTCGTGGTTTAATAATGCTTACCAGCACGAATGTGGTATTTGGTGTGTCGATGTCCACAACATAGGCAAAGAAAGTATTATGCTGGTAAGCATTTTGCCACCACCTTTTGTAACTGCCGAGGAGATTAAAGTGATTTTTTTCCTCAGCAACAATATATGAAATATCTACCTGAATTAGCTGTCAGGGGATGTTTCATAAAGCTTTCAGTGAATCTTCCTTTTTATACATTTCATCCATTGATTTTAAAACTATTTTTAAATTTTTTAAAGCTGACATTAATTTCCGCCTCACGTTTGACCGCCAATAACTATATGGAAAACTTTGACCCCATTTTGGACAGAAAATAAACCCCTGCTCTCACACACCTACATAAATATGCAGTGCGGTCACAGCAGCAGCAGTTTATACGATGAAACCATTCCAGATAAAGGGGGTAAATAAAGCTGACGTGGAGAATGTTCTCACATAGTGCAAGTAGCCTAATACTATTTCCAAACTGTAAAAATATTAAGTGTATAATTGTCATGGTTGTTGTAGTAGACCGAATAATAATATAATAGTTTATATTTCTGTGCTTGTATGAAGGTTTTCAGCACATCAACTGTCACTGTCACTGTCAGTTTTGTCGGACAGTTCTGTTGCTTCTGATTGAACTTCATTTAAATTTTAACTCGAGTAAACTCATGAAAACGGTACAATTATGAAACAAAGAAAACAATTGTTCTTCCCTCGATCGTCCCATGTAAACCATCCATCTCCAGATCTAGATGTCTTCGTGGGAATCAGGCCCAGACAGTCGATATGCACACATATGCCGTCACACACAGTTCACCCCTCTCAAAAATAATGAGGTGATCCAACGCGAAGACTTCAATTCTTACACTTGACTGCTGGATATTTAGACGGATTTAACTGATGGCAGTGATCAAAAGAGGAACCTGAACATAAATCCTTTCATAAAAACCTTTTACTTATAAATAAATTTAAGATTCAAGCAGTATATTTGGCTGACTAAGAAACGGAATCACAGGCCTCCTGTTTCACGTGGCGGTAGCATGCATGTACAGGCTAGTTCCTAGTACAACAAGCGTGTTTGTTGTCTGCATACAAAAAACCAATAGAACCAGACATATTCATTATGGGGTCACGTCTTCAGATGAAAGGAGCTCAACAATTGGATCGAAAAAGACCTTTATTCCTCTAGACCAATCAAAATCATTCTTATATCCCTGGAAAGAGAATTTTCTATAGTTTATTTAGACATGCGATCCAGTTAAGTTTCAAATACTAAGCGATCTGGTTAGATACATAGCAACACTTTCGCTAGCAGGGGAGAGCCGTTTTTATCCACGAGTTTCCGTGTTAAAAGGTGTGTACAACATTGGTAAGAATAAAAATATAAATATTCACAGAAATAACTTACATGGTATAAAGATGGTCATGGTGGAAAACTTCCCTATAAATAGTTTTGCTTGAAATGCCATAGTTTTAAGGAAATGAGTAAAATAACAGTATTTATTTATTTAGCTTAAACTTTCACAGGTTTGTTATTTCATGTATATGTTGGGTCACAGTTGGGTCAAGTTTGGATGCAGGTTTAAACCCCGCATTACGGACTTCAGTGAGCATATAATCTAACTTCGGTTAGTTAGTGCAGTCGACACGGTTTGCGCAACTCGGCGTAAATTTTCATTTTGACAATTTGAGCCCGATGTTGGGGTCCATCACTAGTTTTTCATTTTCTCCCAAGTTTCCAGATTTCAATTTTATTTTTCTTTATTGCGTTGCTAGTTCTAAATGTAACCATTCCACCAATGTGTTTTGGCGGGTTGGAAAAAGTGACGTGACAAGATATAAAAACCACACAAAATTGCACCCACGTTAATCTCACATAGCTGATGGCTCAGAGGTGCCCAGTGACATTATCGTTGCGAGACTTGCACGGTCCATTACTGAGTATTTAATTATTTTAAGCATTTGTTGGAAGGCTGCAGATGTCTTGACAGCCGCCTTCCGGCTCGCCATCCCGTTATTTTGCAGAGCATTGTTCCTGTGCTGGGTTCAGTTTGCATTTAATGAATGATCGATGGTCTGCATCTGCGCAGTGTTTGTTTTGGCGTTCTTTGATTTTCGGGGTTGTGCGACCCGCTTCCCACAACGAAGAATGCGCATTCTCCCTTAAGACATTTGAATGTTTTCCTGCTGGCAAAAGCTACTTTTTGTAATATTCGGTTATCGAAAACTGATCAGATGTTGCTTCATTGTCATTCCAGGGTTGTTACTAACTGGCAATAAATCTCTGTCCTCTTCGAGCCGCTAAGCAGTGTACGCCTTTTCTCTTTGCAAGGTGACATTTCCTTTCCCGTAGGCCCAATATTTATGGCAGTCATCTGCGCATCGTTCAGAATTTAATAGGACGACAACGTTGGCAGCTATAACCGAGTGGTTATTCAAACTATGGGGCCTTGAAGTCAAATATTTACAAACGCTACATTTGTAGTTCATCACCTGACTCAGTTTAAGGAGAATGAACGAAGAAGTGTATATTCGTGGATGTTACGAGCCGAAAGCAAGTACGTTGTAGTAACGAATATATATACTATACCCTTGAATTATGTTATAGTTTCAATACATTTGATTTGTCAATAGTGTTGATTTTTGTAAGCTTACACATGCAGACATATTTATAGTCGGAGCTAAGCTTTAGTCATCATTCATTTAGGGTAAGATCTTTGACCAAGAGAGGCTATCAGCAAAGCTCTCAGTACTGCATATGGCCCTTTCTAACATTGAATTGAAGTGCCGCCTCTATCATTCAACTAATTATATACTTTGTTCAACATAACTTGAACAGAATACAGATCGTATATCTATGAGGTGTGATGAGTTGGTTTATCCACTTATTGAACTCTTTGCTTGTGAGACAGTTGCTACATTAGTTCAAATTGGTCACTCTGTAATTTTTAGAAATACAGTTTTCCATAATTTCTTTGTCAAACGACATTTAGTCAAATTTATAGGCCTACAATGATTTAACAAGTTTTACAACAATTGTCTAGTGGCGTAACTAAGGGTGTCCGTGCCCTCCCCCAGGTGCCCCAATTTGGTCTCTTGACTTTTTTGGAAATTTAAGTGATAATTTCAATTTGTTTAAAACTATTTTCCAATTACACGCATACATGGTATTTGTTTTTACACTTACGCCAGATTTCCTTTTAAAAATGATAAAACATAAAAAATGCGCAGGAAATGGTATTTTTTACAAAAATGGTACACCCCTTGTGTCCCCTAAAATGTTACCCTTAACTTTTTGGATTTTTAAAAAAATGTAACATGAATTTCAGCTGTTTTTAATGTACAACCATATTATCTTTTAATTTGAAAATATATATTTTCAATTGAACAATTCTCTTTAGTTTGTAATGTTCGTAAAAATAATTCACACTTTCGTCAATAGAGTGGCGTCACAAATACTTGTAATGTTGTGAACCAATGTGGCCTAGCTGTAGCATGGAGGTAGATAGAATTCTGATTAGACTCTACTTCTGCCTCCATGGCTGTAGTTACCATTGTATATATTGATGAGTGGTTGTTTCCTTTATGGTGTTTTGTGGGTTTCGCTATTCCTGTAAAGTGTTGCATATAACATAATTCTATTTTACACCTCCATCGTCTTCGGGTGTACTCTTTCAGTTACTTTCTCAATAAGTTGATCTTATATTTGGTTCATTTATACCTAATGGCAAATTTAGCTCTGTAGTCTGTTCTGCCATTTGACATTAAGTTTATGGTATTTGCTTGATTGGTTTATCTTACATCCGGGTGTATAGCATTGAGATGCCACTGTTTTATCTTTCTCTAAGTCACCGAGTGTACAAACCTGCTGTTAAGTTAAGTTGATTTTACAGACTCCAGAGACTGGAAATCAGTTCTGTTATGATTTCACGGACTTCGTACTATTTGCGTTGTAACAATCAGAAATAAAAAGCTGATCAGGCCAATCATTACAAACAAAGTGTCCAGTCGTCGTATGTGATACAACATTTTAGTATCAATAAGCTGCGTCGCGATTGTTTTCCACAATTTACATCAGTTCCATGGTCGAAAAGGAAATATTTGTTACTTTATTGTTACTCCTTCAAGTAGTGAAGTATCTTTTTTTCTTTTCTGCTTGAGGTGAAATGGTTTTTAACATCATGTTACAAGGTATGCTAACCTCCGTGCATGCACCGTGACAGCACAACCACTACTTTGATCATAGAGCAAGATCAGGTGTATATACCTCATACATATTCATGACCGAGAGTCTAATTCTCACTGCTGATTGCTAGATGCTATATTTGCTGTTTACCAAGCGCACGCAAGTATTCACACATGATAAATTTAGCTTCTTAATCCAATGCTCCATGATCATACTTTGCATTAAATCATGATTAAGTAGACCACTCATTGCAATAAGTGGAGCCAGCGTGGACTATTTCTACCTCCATGATTGTACTAAAATTGGATTCCCTGGCCTGTGATTTCTCTCAGCATTTCTACCTCCATGCTCAAAGCATGTTGTTATCCCCTTATCAGGAATTAGCTCACACATGCACTCGAACTGCCACCATTGCCCACGGCTACACAAGAGAACATTAACTTGCAAGTGTATGTGACCCAGCACATCGAAATCAGGAATAAGTTGCAAATTGACTTTTTGAGATATGTACATGGTAAGAAAGCAAATTTCATAAGCTTTATAATGATACCTATCACAAGCAAGTAGCTTGTTTGGTTCTAGAGTAATGATCCGAGAACGATGACAAGCCATCTGTTGTTTACCAGATCCACATTCCAAGAAAACCGGCCTTGAAATAAACAGTTGTATATTTTAGTGCACTAACAGGCATCCCAACCAACAGCCTTGGCAACCGCAAACTTCCCTTTATCCCTTTGTCTTCAAATTTTGCACAATGGTGGGCCACTATAAGAACCACTCTCCTATAGAGTTTCAAGTTCATATCTTTACAAACAAACAACATATGAAACTTTGAAATATTATAATAATACACCCAGAACAAGCCTTCGTTGAGAAATCTACTGCCGATGGTAGTTTATTGTTCTTTCAAGATACGTTACATTGAAACTCAGCTGGTGTGTGGAAATGATCTAGAAACTACATGTATTTAAAGAATATTAATAGAAAAGGCACTTGTGATCTCATTGGCATAATGTATAATCAGCAGTTTCTGGAAATAAACAGTTGATAAAAACAAATTATAAAAATATTGAACTAAAATTACGAGTATGAAACTTTTACATCAAGTCCTGGTGGTGGGACTGCCTCCGGCAGATTTCAGGTGGGAAGACGCCAGTGGACCGCATGAGCACAAAACGCTGGTCCTCATCTGCGGGATGCTTCCTGGCATAGACGACCCCAGGTTTCTCCGATGCTAATCTGCATAAAAACAAAGAAAGAAAGCACTTGTTTATTACAATGAGTTACTGAAGAATCCTGTTAGAGACAGTCCCGACTTAAGTATGCACATTCCTTTAAAAAAATGCTTAATACAAGTTTAACAAGGTTAACATGAAAATAAACTAACCTGAAGTGCTGGAAGCTCTTCATGCCATTCAGCGGCTT
>JAUELU010103376.1:0-11289 GCA_032357145.1 Evasterias troschelii | reverse complement strand
CTATTGCTCATTACCAGGTAAGTTTTTATGCTAACAATTATTTTGAGTAATTACCAATAGTGTCCACTGCCTTTAAGAGACGTCGTTTCATACATTTCATTTAACATTAATGAGTCATATTGAAGCAAATACATGAATAAACTACCGGGTTCAACATTACCACAAGCAACCAGAAGCTGGTCATTGGTCAAAATGGCTGAATGGTGACTTGTTAATATGGCACGTGTTAAATCAAAATGAAATGTGAATACGAATTAAAACAACCTCATAGCCTATAAACCCTTCAAAGTCGAAGTAAGTGTTTCCTTGAAATTTATTTTACTGAGGGAGATGAACTGCCTTTTTATTAAAATATTGATCCAAACCATCATACAGAGTCAGTTTGGGTTGATCTACCGTTAGTGTTGAATTTTGATTGTGGATAAGGGGTACCCTTTTCTGATCCACAAAGCTCCGCAGCAAATTTACCACTTCATAAACTAGGTATCCTAACTTTCTTATGTAGTCGTCAATTATACTTGCACTTTTTACGACCGACATGGGCGCTTATACATCTCCCTGGAGAGCTTAAATTCTGCGGCCGGGGTGGGTGATTTCCGTTGTTTAGCCAGAAACATTGAACCTGCTACGAATAGACTTTGACACCCACCTTCAAAGAGTATGCTCTTACAGCTCCCCGGTTCGTGCTTAAATTCTGCGCCCGGTGTGGGCAGATTTCCGTTGTTTAGCCCAATATTGAGCCTGCTACGCATAGACTTTGACACCCACCTTTAAGAAGTTTGCTTACGGCACAGCTTCCGTACTTGTCGCAGACTTTAACACTGTAAACCTTCGCTTTACGTGCAATTCCGTAGGTAGATCCTGCCGCAGTTCCGCCGCAGTGGGTCCCATGGCCATGATCGTCCTCTGCACCAAAAAGGAGCTTAACGCGACCGGCGAATTCGTTGTGGGTGCTCCGGGTTCCAGTGTCAACAATATAGATTTTTGCTCCATCTCCCTGGACTGTAGATCAAAACACAGAGAACGAAATACACTTGAGATGACGTAATTGTAAAAGTAAAGTTCATAAGAAGACATATTCAAGCAGAATAACTCCGTGTTTAGTAATGTGCTACACTTTGCAATGGTTGCCCAATCTCCAACACATAGTAAAGGGACCATTGACCGCTCACCGGAAAAGCTTTGTTAAGTGATTGCAGTATCGAGACATTGAGTGTGTGCCCGACTTGTAACACAGTATGAAAAGAATTACGTAATGAAAGATTCCAACTCAAACTGGGGAGATTCGGCATAAAATAATCATTGAGTATTAAATAAAAACTGTTACATCATGCTAGCCACTAACCCTTATTCTTGTATTTGTACACGTTATCAATGCCGTCTCTCGAATCGATTCTATCAATCCCCCAAGTTGGATTGTTCTGCTGCCCGAAGAGCTCGCCGAGGGCATCTTGCTCGATGTACTCGATGCCATCGATGGCGCGGATCTATAAAAATAATGAATAAAGTAAACAACATAAAACAAAAACAACATAAAAAGAGAAACCCAAACAAAAACACATCATGCCCCTCAAAGCAACGAGATCAGATGTTACCTGGAAGGGATACACTGAGACTAAAAGGTATGCCTACCTATAATTATGTGAAAATATCTTCACGTTTCGAACAAACAAAATGACCACTGCCTTTTTATTGGTTTAACAGCGAGTCACAAGTGTTGTTTTTTGTTTCCTAATAGGAAGCCGCGTGAACGCTTATTATAAAATGTGTGTACAAGCTAATTAATCAAACTTTAACATGAACTTATCACTTGAATACGTTTTAAAAAAATACGTGTGCTCTGCTTTGAGATCGAGGCTGAAGATCAATTCCTCAACGACATACTAGTACCATAGAATACGTTAACAATTCTTAACAACGGTGCCATGGAGGGCGCTGCTCTGTGGCTGTCCTATCTATTTAAGTCCTCCGTCCCGTTGTACCAGTTTCAAGATCGTGTTTACCTTTTGGATGAGTGTGTGGTATTAAACTTCTCTCAAGGACCATGTTGGTGTTCCAGTTTATATTATATATGAACATCTTCCTTAATTTGCCTATTCCTGTTGTAGAACTGTATATTATTGTTTAACTTATTGTTTCTATTTAACATACATACAAATATATACAATGATTTGGCGTTGAGCAAGAACAAACTGACTAGAGCGGGATTTGAACCAACGACCTCCTGATTGACATGCCAGCCCTCTACCAACTGAGCTATCTAGCCCTATGTTGGCGGTCTCCCTATTTTGTCAATATCCTTGTTCGGTGGGTGCCAGTCAGAAGCCTTCTTTTGACATACAAATATATACGTGTTTTTATTGTCAGATGAACACTGGAAAACAATTTTCATGTTTTGTTTAACGTGACGTTTATAATAAATTGATTTGAAATAAATTTAAAAAGCAGTCGCGTCATTAACACTCTTTGATCTTACTTGGAAGAATAAAGTTTGGAAAATGTTCATGTTGAATTTGTTGTATTCAGAAAACTTGACAATGGATCAAAGATGACAAACCAACCTTGGTATTGAACCTGTTGTGATATTGCTGTCAATCTCATGACTTACTTTATTGATAAGATGAGGTGGAATTCGTAGAGACAGAACAGGTAGTAGATCACGGATCTTGGACACCTTCGGGGCACCCAATAGCGAGCTCTGAAACTGGCTCAAGACATCTTTCTCCACCTGGTCCAACACGGATGCATCCTGTGAGAAATGAAAGCATCACCGGAGAAGCTTTTAATTTCATTAAGGTATTTACTGCTTTTATACCCTCCTTCTTTTGACAGAACGCCTTTTTTGAACCAAGCTTCAATAGAATATTCTGTCCAACAATGGCAGCCTCAGTCAAAGTCTCGTGTTTTTGCGTCATGCTAGTACATGACGTCATTTAAAGGAGGTGTGTATCATTGGTAATTATGAAAGACCAGTATCCATACTTAATGTGACCAACATGAAATAACAAACCTGAGTGAAAAATTCAGCTAAATCGGTTTTTAGAGTCATGAGAAAACAGAGAAAAACATCATTATATGTTTTCACCGTTTTAAAACATCGAATTGTAACACCAGTGATAAGGACTAATTGTTTTACTCATTTCCTAAAAATTGTAATACAAGCAAAACTATTTCAAGTGAGGTTTTCCGTCAATACCATCTTTATATCATGTAAGTTATGTGAAGATCTGTGAGCATTTATATTTTCAATCTTAACAACGTTGTACAGACCCTTTAACTTATTTCGATTTTTACCTTGGAACCAAGCAATGATGTGTTCTTTGAGCCAGGTACTGAACCAAGTGCGTCCGGGTAGCTTTGACATCATTGTCGTGGTTCACTCGGGTCAAACCAAGGGAACCTGCTCGTGGGGCAGAGTATTAACCAGGGTCTGACCCTACCTGGCGCCTGACGTTAAAACGAAAATTTCCTCAATTGCAGCCGTTTTTAAAGTTATTCAGCTGGACAATTTAAAAAAATCGACAGACCTTCTCACTGTTAGCCTTTGTGATTTTTAAGCCTTTTTTAAATGGAAAATGTCTACTTTTATTCAAAAATCTGACCTTGTAAAATAGTATACGATGGGGGGAATGTGGGGATCTTCAAGAATGAGTTGACATTACTTACCTTAGCCTTGATGATAAAGCTGTTGGGAATGCCACGTCGCTTTGCCATGTGCAATGGGGCAAGGCTGGCGGTGGCAGCGGCCACACACAGGCACAGCAAGAGAAGCTTCATGGCTAGTTGCTAAGGAGTACGCAAAGTACGAGAACAGTCAAAGCTGAATTTCTTTGAAGGAAACAGAACGAATGAAAAGTCAAAGTAATATTACTGTGTGAATAGCAAAAGTATAAATTGTTTGCATAATATTCAGCATTCTAGTAAATTTGTTATCAAGCTCACCTTTGGAAAGTTTACCATCATGGTCGACATGGTTCGGTTTCGGCTGTGGTACTAGGCCAACCATTGTAATTACTTTTTTTGAATCATATTTTTGACCGACCTATTTTTGACTCCTGACCGAGTTGACATTGTTTAACCATGAACCCGCAGAAATGATGGCAAGACAGAACTGATGTTTTCTGGGGAACAGATGTTTTCAACCAACTCAATGGGTCCAGGACTTTTGGCGACCACGCGCGTGACTTCGGTGTCATTGACAATAACCAGGCTTTGTGTACAAACTAATGAACAGGCCCAATAAGAGGATGTTTTAGTTTTTTATTTTCTCAGCCCCTCTAAACCAAGTCACCGACCCCTGTTTATTGACACACCTTCTAGACTGTGTGTTATGGTACAGGGGAGGATTTCATGGAATATAGCGTGGCTGAGATTTACCACGTGGGTGCTGTTATAATTTCCTTGACTTGTGACAGGCGCGCCTGCCAACGTCTCTCCCTGTAAGGTTTTAACCAACAGATCATCCTATTGAACATTTACATTGTTACAGTTTGGATAAAAATAACAATTTCACTCGAAAAGTGACGCAAATTGCTGACCATAATAATTGTGGTAGAGATTTAGACAGCACACGATTCCCTGCGACACACACACACGTATCGTTTCCAATTTAAAGGTTTGTAATCTTTGTTACTTCATTACTGTGCGTGCGGCAATAGTTGCAAGAAACAATGAACGCTGGAGTTAGTTCCAAAACAAATCGATTGTACATGCTCGTTTATTTTGAAACGGACGGTTACACGTAACCAACCATTTCAGAAATGGTTACACAGTTAATCGTTAATGCACAGGCTTAGTAAGCCTGCCTGTGACGATAACATGGTTAACCAACCGATCAACAAATGCTGATCGATAAATGCTGCAATGAAGACGTAATGTTTTTGACCACATGCGCAGTTGTGTTAACGCCTTTTTTACTCGAAATTGTGTTTATGATGCGAACGGTTACGAGTGAAACTGATAACTACAAAAATCTCGACGAAAACAATACCTGTTCCGACAGTATGGTCGGAACAGCTTATTAAGACAGAACTGGAGGCATTGTTAACAGGCAGTGCAGAAGCAGCTTACACAATTCAGACATCTATTTACAAAAAAAACCAAAACAAACGATTGTTTGTGTAAGCCGTTAACCTGAAGATACATGTTTAAAACAAGATTATGAAGGGTCTTTAAATTTGTAGATGTGGAAAGAAAACCACAATAAGGTGAAATCCCACATAATCATGTGGGGACTGACAACCCACAGTGAATATTAATGCTTGTTTCCAAGCCAGGTCTCGATTTCACAAGGCACAAGTTAAGATTAATCTAAGGTTGAGTTGTTCAGATCAATCCTAGCTCTATGTGAAAAACGAGCACCCGATTCATCAAACCTTGATGGACACAGGCTGATGTGAAAAGCTGACGAAAAACCACCGAAATAATAAAAGCCAACTTACCAGTCGGGAAGGCGATGCTTCGGTGTGAAGAATGGCTGTTTTTAGGGGTTATTTATACTCTTGGCGCGGCAATTTAATCAGCACAATGTTTTTTATAAGATAAACATATACAAAATAAAAGGAGTGTACTTTTTTTTTCAAAACCATTTGATACGATTATTTGTAATCTAGCAAACATTTGAGTAAAATAAACAAACATTCCCACACACTGACCGTTATCAGCTTGAATGTTAACCTCCGGAAATGATGTTTTATCTACCAGCACCTGGGTTTTTTTTCTCTTCATTTTTCAAACTAGGGCTGTAAAGTTTGTTTGCAACAAGCCTTTGGTCTCAACTAAACATGAAAACATTATAATGCTTTAAAAAACATTCATAACTATACAAACTTAACTTAAGTTTTAGGAAACCATTTGTAGAGAAATGCGTGTTAGAAATATTAAACATGCGTAACACGCAAAGAGCTTTCAAAAAGATGAAAGCAAACGCAAAACATGTTCCTGTACATCATGAAATAAGGAATTAGTGACTTTACTCCAATATCAAAATTTCAAGATAATTATGTTATTAAAATATGAGGATACTAATCAATCTAGTCGGTAAAGTATGATCATTGCTGTATGAATGAAATACACCCAAAATGTTTCCTCAATGTTTTGCTCACAATATTTCCTGATAAAGGAGTTTAACCTATAAACACTCATTATGAATAATTACACCTGTAGCCCCCAACCAAGTTTCCGTCTGAAAACACACCGGGCAATACATTTCTCGCAAGTCAACCACACTCCAAAACATCCAGCTCTGTGGGTGGAGCCTGCCATTTCTGTGTCATTATGACCGGTCAATAAATTGGTCAAAATGGCACATGATCTATAAAAAAAACACCATGTTAACCACTTTCTGGGACCCAGACTCCCGTTCAATTCTCACCGGGGTTTGTTTGTGGAGTGCAGAGATTAGGAGCTCCATCTCAAACACTGTTAAAACCTTGGGGAGCCCCACGTGACACATATGTCACATTTGAAAAATCTCAAAACAAGTATATAATGGGGGAAAATAAGTCAAACACCTACTCAGCCCCACTATGGCATCCATGTAACATGAAAAGCGAAAATGGAGAAAAATGCAGATGGAAAAATTTTACTCTCTCTTGCTCAAAGCTAGATTGGAAAAGAGCGTGGGTCTACAGGTCGTGACCCCAAAGTTAACATTTTATAATATGAACACTGAGGGCGCATTTGGCTTTCCTACATTAAAATTTGAAGAAGCAATCCTATTACGCCTATATAAATGCAATCCAGAGTGGAGAAGCTTGTGTTCAAAAGATGACGATAAACACAAGCAATGCTACAATCCCGGCCAAAATGCTTGGGCCACCCATTCGCTACATGAAAATAAACATTCTGTCCTCCCTTCCTCTGTGCAATAAACATTCCCTCCCCCGTCCCCCCGCTCAATGTTGGTAGGAGCGCAGACCACGCATTGAGAGCCGGATTGCAAGGGGACACGGGGGCCGTGGTGCGGGGGCCCAACGAGATATGGCCGGGATATGTCTGAAAATTTTCAGCGTAATAAAACAAAAAAGAAATTACAAAAGAAGGCTTTAAAAATACTATTAATATATACAGACAGTTAATGTTCGTTGCTTGCGGAGTAGGGCGTTAAACACGCAAAAAAAAAAACAGCAAGGGTGTTTTTGTTGGGGGACTCACAATATTATGCCCAGGATTGTCTGAAATTTGTGAGAATGTACACAAAATGAAGAATAAAAAACGGAAAAGATGGCTTTAAAAAAATTCAAGATTGGGCACAAGCAATGAGCATTCATTGTATACAGAATAAGGCGATACAAAAAGAGAGAACAAAAAAAAGCATTTAGTCCAGGCTTGGACTCGAACTTGGGGTGGTGAAGCCCACGATTCACCGTAGTAGATTAAAGAAGGAGATTCATTAATTTCTTTTCTTATTTGGTGTTGATGTATAACCGTTGGTTTTCCTGCCAAATAACTGAATGGGGTGATTGAAAAGAAAGTGAACAGGTTATGTGTTGTTTGTGTACCATAATGCACTTTTGACGTTGAACAAAAACCGTTTTCGGGAAGTTATGAGCCAAAATGGCATGGTTAATCATCATGGTGAACCGTCTTACATGCACGCTACAAGAACGTTTTGACATGTGTGTTTTGCGCAGGCGCAAGACGCTAATGCCAGGAATCGTCATATAAACATCCCGTCCCCCGTCCCCGTGCAATAAACATTCCCTCCCACTTTCTTTATGTACTAACTATCAAATGCTCTGCTTTACTTTGGTGATTTTTTGGTCCTCCACCAAAAATTGCAGTAGCCCTATATAATTATGTGCTCACTCAACTCCGTAAAATAACCTAAACAAACTTACAGACATTTTAACGCAATAAATGAACATTCACTGTCTGTGCATATTAATAGTATTTTTAAAGCCTTCTTTTGTAATTTTTGGTTTTTTTTACGCTGAAAAAATTTCAGACAATCCCGGCCAAAATGTTTGGGCCTTCCATTCGCTACATGATAATAAACATTCTGTCCTCCCTTCCTCTGTGCAATAATCATTCCCTCCCCCTGTTGGTAGGAGCGCAGACCACGCATTGAGAGCCAACATTGCAAGGGGACACGGGGGCCGTGGTGCGGGGGCCCAACGAGATATGGCCGGGATTGTAGGCTGTCACAAATGTTCTAGGTTGACAAACTGTTGCACAGTTTGATGACTTCTCTGTTTGTGTTGAAACATCTGTTAGTGTTAACACGGTGGAAAAAATCCTGAAGAAGAAGTTCAGCTCATGGAGCTCGAATCCGAAAAAGTTCAGATAAATATAAAGATTTTTTTTTTCACAGTAAACTACGAAAGTCCAATCGTGCCACTGAAGTATATATTATCAGCGGGAACTAATTCGTTATAACGAATTAGTAATTCGTTCGAACGAATTAGTAATTCGTTATAATTCGTTCGAACGAATTAGTAATTCATTTGAACGAATTGTTAATTCGTTTGAACGAATTAGTAATTCGTTTGGACGGATTACTAATTCGTTTGAACGGATTACTAATTTGTTCGAACGGATTACTAATTCGTTAAAACGAATTAACAATTGGCCCACCTCCATGGTGCGACTGAACGGCCGAGTACGAACTGATGATTTCGGATGCCGATAGCCGTTGACTACAACAACAATGAGTTATTGAACTTTTCGGCGTTCCTCCCATATACGAAATCATCAATTCGGATTCGGTCGTTCAGTCGCACCATGGAGGTGGGCCGATTGTTAATTCGTTTTAACGAATTAGTAGTCCGTTTAAACGAATTAGTAATTCGTAATAACAAATTAACAATTGGCCCATCTCCATGATGCGACGTACTGTACGGCCGTGTCCGAATTGATGACTTCGGTCCGGAAAGACGGCCGGGCACTGCCCACAGTCACACCATGGAGGTGGGCCAATTGTTAATTCGTTATTACGAATTACTCATTCGTTTAAACGGATTACTAATTCGTTAAAACGAATTAACAATCGGCCCACCTCCATGGTGCGACTGAACGGCCGAATCTGTGAAAAAAATCTCCTTTATATTTATCTGAACTTTTTCGGATTCGAGCTCTCGATGAGCTGAACTTCTTCTTCAAGATTTTTTCCACCGTGTTAACACTAACAGATGTTTCAACACAAACAAAGAAGTCATCAAACTGTGCAACAGTTTGTCAACCTAGAACATTTGTGACAGCCTACAATCCCGGCCATATCTCGTTGGGCCCCCGCACCACGGCCCCCGTGTCCCCTTGCAATGTTGGCTCTCAATGCGTGGTCTGCGCTCCTACCAACATTGAGCGGGGGACGGGGAGGGAATGTTTATTGCACAGAGGAAGGGAGTACAGAATGTTTAACTACTTTAGCAAATGGGTGGCCCAAGCATTTTGGCCGGGATTGTAGATGTAAGCATGATACTGCATAGGGACCCATTTTAGAAGCAGAGCTAGTAGTATTTGTGCAGGCAGTGGTCAATGTTGCATTGTGAATGTCGAGTAATTACTGTACATGTGTCATGCTAAATATTATATACTTTATGTCATGTTTTTATAGTTACAGTCAGAGGGCAAACCATCTATCACAATTCAAGGGGAAGGACCAAGTCTACCAGGCTCAGTCTCATCAATTTCATTTCACCTTGAATCTTCTGAAGACCTGCTATCCACTATCAGCATGTATCTTGCAGGATTTTATATCTTCAACCTGGCCCACCCTTCCTGTCTTAAGAAAACTTTGTTATTCTACCAAAAGGTAATTCTAAACATTCAGGATAATTTTAAGCCTGAGAGAGCTGTCGTATCTCTGTTGGAGAAACTAAACCATCAACAAAAGGAACACTAGAATTTAAAATTCCATAAACAATTTAGTCTAAAAGTTAAAGAGAATGTTCAACCAATAAAGAAAATGTCACCATAAAAATAGTGTATACCATCTATCATAATTCAAGGGGATGGACCAAGTCTACTCTCAGTCTCAACAATTTCATTTCATCTTGAACTTGATGGTGTTGTTGAATGTCCTTCTGAAGACCTGCTATCCACTATCAGCATGTAAATCTTGCAGGATTTTATATCTCCAACCTGGCCTACCTGTATTTCATGTTAAGAGTACAGAGAGCAGTATTACAAAATTCACTTAGAGATATATTTGAAGAAACATTTGTGTTATAGCATTGTGGAGCTAAAATTGATACAATGTTTATAAACAAATAATTGTTTAAATAGAAGTTGCACTGTTTCAACATTTTCCAGGCCCCAATTTCATAAAGCTGCTTAGCAGAAAATGTTGCCAAATAATTTTCTGCTTAATCTTGTTGTGCTTAGCTACTTTTTCTGCTGAAGCAGCTCTATAGGTTGGTCTACAATGTAATGAAGTAAAATCTCAATCTTTCTGGAGAAACACCCTTTCGGTGCTGTACAATTTGTTGACTTGACATTGTAGACATTGGTCCCATTATTGGTAATTGAATTTGTGATTGCATTTGTTTATTTATTTTTTTAAAGTGATTTGTACTGATGCAGTTGAATTTACCATAGTATTATTGATTCAATTTTCTTTTAGAATAATGTCATTTGTGTTGATGGAGTTGAAAGAACATTGAATTTTATTTATTAAACTACTTTTATGAAATGTGGAATCATTTGTCCTATTGTCTTGTTTACAGGCTTGAGTACATGATCATCAGACTCACTGGCAAATCCCTGGAGCAGCATTTGTGGTTTCGAAATTCTTCACATTCAGCTTTCATGTGATCCTCTCCTTCAACCTCATTCACCTGAAGCCAGCACCCCACCCCGCCCCCCAGTCAAGTTCCCTGGGATTTGCCACATGCTGTTACTAATAATGTGTTGTTAGGTTTTGATATGACTAGTTTTAATTTGTTGCAGCTAATTATTTTAATGACTTATAATGTGTAATTAGTCAGACATTAGGTTACTAAGCGCGAAAGTCACATGACTATAGATTAGTCGTATGAGGCAGGTTTCTCCTCTTGTCACATGACAACTATTTTCAAGTCAGATCTGACACATTTTTACTAGTAATAGCCTTCATTTGACTTGTTTTAGTAAGTCGTATGAGACATTGCGCAGGACTAATTCTTTTAGTCAATTTGACAAATTAAATTTTAGAGTGAAGCCAACACCGACAATATACAAACGAAGCTGCCCATACACTAAACTTGACCCAAGTCGAACTTTCATCGAGTCATTGGTCTTCTAATTAATCATCTGCATCCATCGACGCACGCAGCTTTATTTCACCTCTTTGTTGTGCGCCATCACTCG
>JAUELU010103127.1:0-11321 GCA_032357145.1 Evasterias troschelii | reverse complement strand
TTGTTTGGTTTTTATGCGCCTCGGAATAAGTTTAGTCTTAGATAGATGGCGCTTTACAAGTTTTAATTATTATTATTGACGGGACACACATCCACATTACAGCACCACGAAGAACAATTTGTGAACAGGAAAAGTTACCACTCTATTAATATTCAAGTTGTTGTGGACAACAAATGTAACTTCACTCAAATAAATGCCAAATGGCCAGGGAGTACTCACGACTCCAGGGTGCTCAGAGAGCTCAATCGCCAATTTCTTTGAACGAGGGCAGGGAGAAAACAAAGATGTTTACCTGTACACCATTTCTTCAACCAGGCAATCGCCTTGAAGCACGTTACCACGGAGATCACAGGTTAGTTGTTATATTCTTTTTTCTTATTTCCAACCAAAGTTGTTTAATTCGAAGTGCTACTTTAACTATGAACTGGTGTTTTTTCTGTCCACGCAGTTGTGATGATAATTTGTTACGTTTTAAAACGATAACAATTCCGTTTGATTTTGAAGAACAACTCGAGTTCTTGTTGAACGAACCATCGGTCAAAGGAAGCGACGGTTCCACTGCCTGCACGGTGAAATAAGGCCGTCACCAGAACGTACGTGCAGGGTAATTGCACGTGTGCAGTACTGCACAAGGTCGCAAAGCAACAAGGCTTCCCGGACATTGATAAGGATGATCTGAAGGATGACCCTTCACATCCCCAGCCAGACCAACTAGCACAGCTGCATGGCAACGGCACCCTTGTCCGAAATCTTCTAGTCCAAGCATTTTTCCAGTGAGTTTGAGTATTAAAGGTTTGAGTGAGATTGTAGAAGCCACACTTCAATAACTTTTAATAGTAGTACGCTCGTAAACTTGTTACATATATCTTAAATATTTAAAATTTGAATAATTGTTTAATATATTATGTCAATTGAATGGTAATTTAGAAAGACATTTTGTTCACTTATTTTTTTGAGTGTCTTTTCAAATTAAAGTGTACTTGGCCAAGAAATCTTTATTGATTGATTGATTGAATGATGGATTGATTGATTGACCTTTTTTGACTTTTCAAACCAAATACTTTATTCATTCACAAAATATACAGAGTTTACAAAAACCAAGAAAACCAAACAAATTAGTGGTTTTTGTTTTTAGATATTGCAATTAACTCAAAATACTCTGGGGACTCTTTCCGACTAGTTGGGAAACTACAGTATCGGCCTAGGTTACGGTCATTAGTAAAATATTTCAACTATTCTGACGTTTGCTGTCGGTGATCTTTGGATTAACACAGGATCATGAGATGAAGTGAAGTCCTTTCTGAAGTTTCTCTATGGATGGAGTGATAACTTGCAGTGTACACCATTTGATTGTAAACATTTACTTTTTTCACTTTTTCAGTATTGCAGCAGGTAACTCTAAGAGTGTCATCCAGTGTAATTCTAAAAAATAGCCGAGTTAGTCTAATCGATAAAACTAGGAGGGTAGTGGTAGCACTTAAAGACTTGAAATATTTTAGTTATGTATTTTGTTAATGTATTTAGTTAGTCTTTAAGTGCTACCACTACCCTCCTTGTTTTATCCAGTGTAAGTATAGACACGGAAACATTGTAAATGGAAGTGAGAGTAAGCTTACGTTTTTGTTTACATATTACCTTTGATCTTAAAAAAATTAAATTGTGAACGGTTTTTTTTTGTAGTGAATAATTGTACCTGGTACTCCTGTCCTCCCCTCCTGTCCTCTTTACTTCGGTCTTCAAGCGGTCTCTCAAAACGCTCTTGTTTCCCATAGAGTGCAACTATTAGTTTTCTTTTGCTACGTTTTCTACTTGTTTTGTTCTTTGTCTTGTGAGGCGCGGCGCTGTGTTAATTGTAGAGCGCCATAGAAATGTTTATTATTATTACTATTATTATTATTATTACCCTAGTACTATGATTCAAATAAGGTTCTTTCTGCTATCGCCTCCAAGAACAAACGATCACAGTAAAACAGACCTCATAACACACTATTTCTAGGAGAAGCCAGGTTAACTTTAAGTAAACACTAGCCTTTCTACACCCATGCTATGTTTACAAATTTCACAGTAAACCTAGGGAATGAGCGTGGCATCATACTTTGAGCGGAGGTCTTGTCAGAGCAGAAGAAGGTGCGATATTCTGTACTTGTGGGTATGATTAAAAGATGGCCGTTCATGTAAATACGTAATTCCAATCAGTTGCTAATCAATAAACTTATGATCATCCGAATCATTGCGCTTGAAATTACTCTAAGACTAAGACTGCAGTCTAAAGAACCGTTGTTGTGTAATTAACCATTACAACTGCTCAATTAAGCATTACGAGCACTTGTGAACCAATAATCTGTCTCAGTGACATAACATGCAAGGAACTTATTGATATTTAATTTCTATGCAAGTCACAAGGAGGAGGGTGCCAGGTAAAATGTCATACAACATCTGTAGCGTCACCTTGCAAGAAACAAACCAGACCCAGTATCTTGGTATTAGCATCCAACATGACCTGCGTTGGAATAGCCAGACACATCATGCTTCTGGGAAGGCGACCTGTTTCCTTCGAAGAAATTTTCATCAGTTCTCTTCAACCATCAAAGAAAAACTCATGTCACACATCTTGAATATGCTACTGCTTCGTGGGATCCATCTACAAGTAAAAACATCTCATCCATCGAGAAAGTCCAAAGACAAGCAGCTCGCTTTGTTACCAACACCTGGGTGGGTTTCTAGCGTCTCAGAGCTTCTTCAAACACTGGACTAGGGAACACTTACAGACAGAGGGAAGGACAAGGACTAAATTGCCTTTGTAAAATGATAAATTGGCATCTTGATATTAGTTACCAGATCTATACAAACCCCAAACCCGACAGATGCAGAAAAGGACACTCAAACATTTTCAAATTACTGCTACCAATTCACAAGTTTATGACAACTCCTTTTTTCCCTGAACCATTAAGTCTTGGAACAACCTCCAGCTGTCAACCGTTACTCAATCCTGTTTAACAATATTTAGAGCTGCTGTTCTCAATAAATAGACTATTCGTCCATCCGCCATCTCCAGTCAAAACTCTTTCATGGAGTATTTTGGAGGAAAATCGGATTATAAATTGTTTATGAAACCCCTACTCATAATGACTTGACCTTCATTTATTATTTACTACACTATCATTTAGGATCTCTTATTAGTGAAGCCGCAGATGCAGCAAATGAAAAAACAGATCAAGCTGTCTACCAGTATATGGTTGGAGATGCAGGTACATATAAAACTGATTATCAAAGTTATAAAGAATAACCAGTTCTAGCAGACTAAAATTCTTAAAGAGGTAGGCTCCTCAGTGAGACAGCAAGGCTCTTACAATCCCGAAGGGTTGAGCACATTAATTATGCAAGCTTGTCTACACACACTGACTCACTTTATGGCAAGACTGCAGAATACCTGCTCGACTGTTACTCTACAGGTTCGCATGATTTATGAGCTTGCGCTTATTGGTTGTGTAAGAGGTTGCTTTTAGATCTAGATTGCAAAGAGCAAAGGTGAGTTCTCGTTGCATGATTTTTGTCCTTTGCTCATCGACAAGCTTGCATCTTTAACTGTTTAGTTTAAGCCATTCACATAGTAATTTAGGAGTAGCTTTTGAAGTAATTTATTGAACAAAGAACCAATAAAGAATACTTATTGTGTACATGTAAGAGTCTGAGTTTGCCCCCATTTTTTTTTCCAGTTCATATATCCTTGTAGTTCAACAGTACAATTCCAAGCTGCAAAAACTTAAGTACACTTTTTTGGCATCCTTGGTTTGGTTATAATGGCAGAAGTGACTATAGAATAACAACAATCAAATCTTTGTACACATTTCATTTTTGTAAATGTTTGATACTATAAGTTATTACACAAGCACGAGTGGAATACAGCAAAATATAGCGCTATTGCATTATCCAACGAGGCTGAAGGCAATGAAATACTGTCATCTTTTGACAAAATGTGACTCAACATTGATATATTGAAGAAGACATTCAAAAGCCACTGGTCGAAATTATTTTCCTAAATAATTATAAAACATGTAGGCCTGAAACATTACATTTCTCTTAAACAAGACTGCCAGCTGTAAATCATAACTTGTTTTTACAGGTTTAAGTATCTTTGTATGAATCTTGCCCCAACTTATGCTCTACCATCTCTTTCTGGTGTTAACAAAATGGGATGTGTAATTCATTTACTTGACAGTTCAGGGCTGCAAATCCTTTCCTATTTATATGGGCGTTCCTTCTCAACCCTTACATTGGTTCCATCGACGGCTCCGACCACATTGGGGAATCTTGCTATTTAACACTTTAAAACAAATACCGTTTATAGTATATACCTTTTAAGAGAAGAAGGCCACAAAACAGGCAAGACTGAAATAAATAAGACATCTCTAAATTATTTGTGTTTATAAACGCTTGTACATATATTATTAATATTGTTATTTGTATTTTTCTGTTATATTGTATGAATGCAACAGTTTGCTTTTTAAAAATAAATTAAGTGTCTATTCATGAGAACCTGTTTTGTTGGATTGAATTTTGTCAGCCTGTGTAATAAATGATTTTTATTTTAAGCAACTGTCCACTCTCCAAGTTGACAGCATATAGTGTTGTATGTAGTCATCCTCAACTTAGCCCAAATCAGTAAAGAGGAGGAAGTGGAGGATGACTGAAGAAGAGTACATGAGGAGAAAAATAACAAGCAATTGCTTGGTGCTCAGGTAAAGTATTATGAACTTTTAAAAAACAGGCCCTTATGAAAACTCTCCAAGTTATAAATACACTTTCTTTGGTTCCAGTATGAAATAAACTCAATAATTTTGTTCACTTTTAATTATTATGTTCTTAATAAATCTTGTTCAGAACGCAGACTGACAGGTTTAATTTATTCCTGTGTCAAACCTTTTTAAGGCTTTAGCTTTAGAATCGATCAATTTGAATGTCATCAAATATATTAAAAAAACAGTGTCAACACTAGAGTGCTGGCCGGATGTGGACATCTCATGTATCACAAAACAGCTAAGAATACAACGCCAACATGGCAAAAGTGAGTTGGTAGTTGCGGTACATTAAACGGTTTTGTTTTAAGCGTCGGAAATAGACGCATTTATATACACTACCATGCAGTACCTTTGCACACAAGCACAATGCGGTAAAAAATACCGATACATCAATTTTTTTCAAGACGTTTTACGAATGAATCTCAATAGTTACTTTGGTTAGGTGGATTGTGCCGATGAAAATGCAGAACTATCATTGATGATGACTGCTCAATGCTCCTACGATTTTCAACCTGCAACAATTTGTAGGCTTATGGGCTTGTAATCACCGATTGCCCACTTTACTGTCCTGGAAATATTAGCAGTCTCCAATGCACTGAAATTTTTTCAGACAGACATCAAAGGGCGAGCTGTCCTGGTGAGATGTGACAACACCACCGTTGTTGCATGCAACACAGGATAGCACTGTCAGCAGTCCACATCATGGGCGAAGAGAACATCAAAGCCGACGCTGTCTCAAGAGGCTGGATTGCCCCGCAGAAATGGGCCCAATTTCATGGAGCTGCTTAACGGCCGATTTTGTGCTTAACAGGCGCACCTAGCAAATTGTTCATTTCGTGGCCTTTGGTTAAAGCGGTAAGCAAGCAAAAAGGGTCCTTAAGGCCTCTATTTTGCTTAAGCACGTCCTTATTTTTGTATACATCATTTACAAACATGGCGGCGATCCTTCGCCGTAGACGTAACGGTCATGACGAACGCAATGGGTAGACAGCGACGGATTTTTCACGATAGTGAAAATCCCCTAGGAATAATCACGCCTAGTCAAGTTTGGGCCCGTTATAGATTTAGGCCTCAATATTGAGATTGACAGATATGTTGTCAGCTGAGTTGGAGCTCCCAACTTACCACAGCCACGCCTTACCACCGCTCCTTCAAGTGTGTTTGACACTGCGATATTTGTCTGTCCTCCGGAACTTTCAGCATTGTTGTCGGGGACACTTGCCCTATGGTTAGTCCCCCATAGATTGCAACGTCAACAGAGTTCGGCGTTCTATACAGTTCCCGGATCCCCAAGATCGATTAACCCTGATGAACCTTAAGCAGGGTTTTTTCAAGGTGGCTGGTAAGATAATAATGATTTTAAATACGTAATTTATAGTTATACGAGACTATGGGCTGGGGACTATGGATCGATCGCAGGGGGATGCATGAATAAACTTACATAAATTATGAGCCGAGACTTGTGCGCATATTCCACTGGTGTATCACTTTATCAAAGTAAACTCACCTATATAATAAACTCACTTCACTATGAGGACGAACTTCCTCCACGCTCTAATAAGACCACGATCCAACTCACAAGTAAAAATCCAGTAAAACACAGGGTTGTTCAATGTAATAAGCATACTCAATTCAGTAATAGCATCCAACAACAATTTACACTAAGACTGCAACATCATTGCATGCATGCGCTGTGTGTGTGTGTGACGGCGGCTCTGGAAAAACAAACTTTTGGCAAAGCCCATGTTTCAGAAATGTTATACAATGTATCTTATTCTTGTTTACTCTCAAGTAGTCGTAACCTTTATAAACAAAGGGGGCGCTTTGAATTCGTAAGTAAAAATAAGTTAAAAGGGACATCCCATGGGTGGAAAAAAGGATCTAACATCAAACAAGTTTTATGTTCATTTTCTTTAATTAGTTTTAATAAATAATGTCACTTGAAATCCATTTGAAAGTGTACTTAATTTCATTGAACACATTAATCAAAAATAATTATCTTTGGAAATCTCAACTTTAACAGTTAAATATTAATATTTTAAATTAGACTAATAATTTTAGTAGAAATATACCCAATACTTATTGTGTCTATACAATTAAAAAAGAGTGACCTTGTACAAGAACCTACCTCTGCAGGCGATTTTTTCATTTTTATGTAATTTACACATATAAAGAGTGTTGAAAAAAAAAAAAAAGTTGCCCTCCACCAAGGCAACATTTTATAATTTTGATAAACTTTTAGTAAGATTTAATTTAAGTTTTTATCACACATCTTAACGCTATTTCTTGTTTCACTGGTGTTTTAATTTTTTTTCAAAGCATTATGTTAATTTTTAACAGTTAATGCAAGTTTTTAAGTTGGATGTCTTATTTGACAGAATTCCCTAATGTGAAAGGTGCAGTAGACTGCACACATGTGCGTGTCGAACCACCCGCAGAGAGCAGAAATGAATTTGTTAATAGAAAGGGATACACATCTCTTAATTGTCGGGTAATAACATTTATGAAAAATAACAAAATAGTATTCATTTAATTGAAACATAGTTATCATAAACATACAATCCTTTATAGTTTACAATTTGTTAAAATTAAATTGTGTGTTAAAAATGTAAAAAAAGAAGAAAAAAAAGCAAACATGAACAAAAGATGTTGTTTACTGTTTGCGAATACGCTTCAACTATTTTGGTTTACAAAGTGGTCTTCAGGTGTAACAAACATTAATAGTATGGTGTTGGTTATTATTTTTACAGATGGTATGTGACCACCTCAAGAGATTTCTAAATGTTGTGGTCAAGTTTCCCAGTGCTTTAGGAAATGCTGTGGCAGCTAGTAAGTGTTTTGTTAAATGTTGCGGTACACTTTCAAATCAATTGAAAGTAAAAGTGAAATTTGTCAGGAATAGATTTCCAAGGACAGGGAGCCCTCATATCACAAAAGCCTCACTAAAACTGCATCATTGTTCAAATGTGAGCAGACCAGGGGCCAATTTCACTAAAGTCTATTTTTGCGATCACCGCTATCACACTTGCGATGAGATCGCAAACCGCAAATCCATCGCGCTTGCGCCGGCGCTGATTTTGCGTTTCACTAAAGTCATCGCAATTGCGATGGTACAAACAAATAAATAAACATTTTGTATGAGGCTAAAATAAATAACCTTAAACATGACCATTGCAGCGGCTGATTTAAAATGGCGTCGTGTACTAAAACTACTGCTTCTACTTCGTTTTCGGTCGACGTCGCTGACAAGTCTACAAGGGATTCGTGTAAGCAGACGGTAGGTTGAAATGTTTGAAAAATTAGTAATAGTATATGCATGCAGTTGATGTTTTTGTTACGTCAGTGTAAAAACGATGCTGTAGCAAGTTCAGGACGTTGTTGTGATTAGTTGTCGGTACAGTTTGAGTTGACTTTACTTTGTACACTCGAGCGCTGAGTAGTAGTAGTACTCGGTCTTAGTTCTAGTATTTATTATATAACTGACATACAGATCCTTGTCATTTGATTGGTGGAACTTACTTCACGTGACATTCACTATTACTCCCATCCGCACCGGCGATCATTAAGACCTACATAATATTCGCCCATGGGTAATAGCATTTCCCATTCAACAGTTAGGATCATCCTTGTTCCCAATGTTTTTGAGCAGTACAGCGCCGCTGCTAAAGCAAAGGAGCACCTGTGCAAAAGGTTGTGATCCGATTGCTATTAAATTTGTTTATTGCTGCCGCTACGCGGCGCTATATGATTTTGGGGTGTGGTTTTTCATAATGTTATACATTAAATGACAAGGATCTATATGTACGTCAGGTATATATAAAACAAATGTTGAGTGGCTTTTAATTCGTGGAATGGGAGAAATATTATCGCTCGGTAAAATTTGGATTGTTCCATTTCACTTCGCCTCGTGAAATGGAACAATCCAAATTTTACCGAGCGATAATATTCCTCCCATTCCACTCTGAGCCACTCAATATTTGTACACTATTTTACTAACCTTAGTACACTAGCTAACTACAAGTACAACTACACTAGCTTAGCGAGCAGTAGTACAACTAGTACAACTATGTACTACGTACTCAATAGTGTGGAATATAATGTAGTTAGTTTTAATATTTTAGTAATGTATTTCTATGGGGGAGACTATGCTAGTAAAATAAAGTAATATAAATAAATTCCTATGTTATGTATGATGTACACTAATCAACTCTAGTCCCCTCCATACCGTCCGTATCGCCCCACTCAGGTTTATTTAATAATTTGTAATACTTATAGTAAGTAATACGCTGGATTCCATCGACTTTTTGTTAATGGGACCTTCCTTTTTTTTTAATGAGACCTTCGTTGTTTTGTTCAAACATTTCCCTCAACAATTTAATGTTCACTTACGATGTAAAACGTTTTTGGGCTGGCTCTTTTTTTTGTAATTTTAAATATGAATATCTCCTAGCTGATTATAATTTAAATTTAAAGGCGAAAGTATAATGAATTATCTAATGACTTGTCAACAAAAATGTTGTTGATAGATACTTGTTGTTTATTCCCTCATCAAATTAGAAATCAAGAAATAAGCGATGGGAGGAATGGGAAACGGTTGCCCTAGCAAATTTTGTGAAGGACAACTCCAGAGAGCTTTTTGGGAGCAGTGGCTGTGTTGCCGTCGAACATGTGAAAAGCTACGAGCAGCTGGTGGAGCAGATAGGGGAGGATGGGAGGCGATCAGGAGAAAGTGGGCTGATGTAAGCTACCGTGCAAAGGTTTACAACAGAAAACTGCAGGGTAAAAACGTGACGGGTATTTACGGTTTTCATTACATTAAAAAAAATTACTGCATTAATGCTGTGGAAACATGTTGAATTTCAAAAAGACTTGGAAATAACCCTTAAAAGGAGACCTCAATAAATGCATAGAGTGATGTGGAAAATGAAGGGGGGGATAATAAAGACCCAATTCAGTCAAACCTTTAAAAAATAGGCTCAACGAAAGTTTTATGTAGTATTGATGGTGGGGTTGAGGGTGCTGCTAGTGATGGAAATGGACTGGCCCTAATAATGTTGACACGACAATGAATATGGCAAAATGGAAAAATAAATTTGTTTACATAAATCTACTTACTTGGGGTATGATTCAATTTTCCTGTAACTTAGGAGATGGAAAACAAACTGAGAAAAACCTGGCCATAGAGCAATGCTCAACCCCTTACCAGATGAAGTCACTGAGGGCATTCCCTGATGGGTGTGTGTGAGACGACACCAAAGGTAAATTAACGGCTTTATATTATGGTACTTTGGATAGGGTGTGCTATGGGTTGCCATTAACTATTCCTGTTACACCAGTAAAAATTGCATTTCCCAAGTCTGACATTATTTGTATCTGGTTGAAAGTCAATAGTTTGGGTTATATGACTGAGACTCCTTGTGTAGCATACTGTTGTTCCCTTTGTTCAAATTTACCTCTAAAATGAAATTGTGGCGGAATAAAGTTCAGAGTTCAAATTATCCTGAGGTCTAATCGTATTTGAGGTAGATTGATAGATGGTCCCATGATGTAATGTCTCATTTTGATTGACTGGAAAGTTCTTGGCCGGAGTCCAAGTCACAGATGATGTTGTGCAAGGATCGTTTTAGTACGTGATTGGTCGACTTGAAATTGTAGGTTACCTACGGGACTGGTTTGTCTATGAAAGTGGGGTGTCTGTTCCAAGTTTAAAGGGATTCAGAGAAATCAAAACAAGGAGTCTAGAAAGAACTTTACGAATGTAATTGTTTGAATGATTGTAACTATTGATTGATTGAATAAAGGCGTCCGACCACTGCAGCTTGAAGACAGTCTCTGTCGTCTGTATTATTAACGTCTCGTTGTGGTTTAAAGGTACCCAGGGTAAAACATATTGGCCCACTCTAGGTCATAAAGACTCGGCGCTAGAACGTCCCAACCCTCCCCTCCACTGTAAGCTGAGGATCATCCCCTTTGCCCATAATCCTGGTCCAGTGTTTGACGAGAAGACCGTGGTGCTGTGGCCTACCACTGCAGGGAATCTACACCACTGTGCTGACGCCTGGCGACTGGAGTTGACTTCAAAATATCGTGTAATCCTTTTATATTATATACATATTTATTTCATGCAATATTGCACCCCAAAAATAAGGTTTACTTTCAATTCAATTCAATTCAATAGGACATTTATTTCCAGATTAGTGACAACATAACAAAATGTCTAAATGGAAAAAAATGAATAAAAATGTAATGAATGAAAAACAAACCAGTATGGTATGGAACCTTTTCAAAGTTAGGCTTGCATGGCTTGTATTGAGATGCCAATGTACATAAACAAATTATACAGAAAAGCAAATAGTCAGACTAACCAAACAAGAGGGAAAAACAATTGATCTTTGAGGGAACACTAAAAAAGACCAAATAACTATATGAATTGAGTTAGTAATGTAGGGATTCACGCGAGGGGCGAAACCCTTGGATAGTGATCACGGGTAGCAGTCATCACTGGGTTGACGGATTGCTCCA
>JAUELU010103103.1:0-11324 GCA_032357145.1 Evasterias troschelii | reverse complement strand
TCTTTAAGAAAGCAAGGTGAAAGAAACGAATCTACCATTATTTGTCAGAACTAAGCCGTCAATGCTGTATTAAAAAAATTACACTGATATTATCCCACTCCAAAAAAGCACATTTTAAAGTGCTAAATAGTGACTCAAATTTGCACGACAGAGCATCTAGGGCCCCAAAACTTCCGGGGCCCGCTTAAGGGCCCCGGAAACCACGCCAGCTTCGCGATCGCCAATTGACTTTGGAAAAACCCAGCACCCCCTTGCAAAACTATGCTCTTGCGGGCCTGTCATTACCAGGTAAGTTTTTATGCTAACAATTATTTTGAGTAATTACCAATAGTGTCCACTGCCTTTAAGTAACACAGGAAATTTCTTGGCTTAAATTGTGTTTTTTATATCGCTTTTTGTGCCTCTTTTTGTTTTGCTTTGTTTTTGTTTGATAAAGGGTAAGATTATTAATCAAATCAGTGACAAGAAATACAATGATAGTTTCACTTTTTAAATCCGTGTACACACTAGTCACTACAGCAGTAAACACATTCTGGGAAGCAGTGACGGTGTAAACGCCCTCTACAGATGAACCGCATGATCAACGACCCGCCGCCGCAACATCAACGACCCGCCGCAACGCGCGTAAAATACGCGTGCTCCACTCATTTGCAATAGCGCCCTCTATTAAAATAATTTTGCTTTATTTCCGGGAAATGACGTCTGAATGCGGTTGTGTACACCGATATATGTGGCAGGACATGATAAACAGCGACATTATTGTCGGTAAAATCAAGATATTCTTACATAAATAGACTTAATTAGCCTGTGAGTTTGGTCTTGAAGACTCCGCCAACAATCGTTCAGTGATATAAAGATGGAAATGTTAAGCAGGTAAGTGTTATCACTCCTCAGTCAACTCGGCAGTCTGAGTCACTCTCGGACTCGGTCAGAGCACCCGTTTCAGAGTCAGTTGTTTTTGTGCACGTAAACACCATAAACACTAAACAGGTTCGAATTTGAAGGACGGCTAAAATTCCGTATCCTGCTACCACTTTATCCTTACCTGTCCAAGTTTCCAAAAGTGTATACCATAGGTATACTTAAAGGCACTGAACACGTTTTGTAGTTGTCAAAGACCAGTATTCTCACTTTATGCATTATTTAAAATAACAACTTTTTCAAGTGAAAATTTGGGCTCAAGTTGGTCATTGAAGTTGCAAGAAAATGATGAAAGAAAAAACACCCTTGTTGTTGTACAAATTAGTGTGCTTTCAGATAGGAATAAAAGGCTTCTGGCCAGAAGTTTTATATTATTTTAGTGAGAAATTGCCTCTTTCTCAAAAACTACGTTACTTCAGAGGGAGTCGTCTCTCACAATGTTTTACTCAACAGCTCTCCGTTGCTCATCAAGTAAGTTTTTATGCTATATATTTTGAGTAATTACCAAACAGTGTACAGTGCCTTTAAGTTCTAGTCCTATTCGGAATTCCTAGAATTATGACTTGAGGTTTGACCACGAATTGATAGCGGATCGAACTTGTAAGTCCTATCAAGTCATACTAGGGCCTACTAGGAGTATACCGAGTGTATCAGAGAGGCTTGGCGCACAGGCACTGTTGATTTTTTGAACTAATGTTATTGTTACAAAATGTCAACATCATGAAAAATAAGCAACAAGTTATTTTTGTCTCCGACCGTCGTGAGGAAGGAGGGTTACAATTATCGCAATTATACAAAATATATAAATATTTTTTTGGGGGGGTACATGGGGGTCTTGACAATGCTGTTTGCTACACTCCATTTTTTAGTTCCTTTGGGCACGAGTGTGCGAGAGTTCTGTATAGTGTAAGCAGGATGAAATGCACGCTTGAATTTTCCTTTTCAAATGTACACATTTAGCGTTAAATCCCTTGGCCTTATAAAGCGATGGCGGGAGGATATTTTTTTCCGCCGATTGATTTGACTAAAAAAAAATAATAAATTATATTTAAAACTAGTCTGAATTTTTATAAAATTATGTTATTAGAAGTTTTGTAGAAAGCATCGCTTGAACTCTGTCACTCGTTATATTTTGACACTTGGTTACACAAAAACATTATTTTGTTACTTACTCACTGTTGGTTAATATTCAAACTTCTATTTGAAGATTGATCAAATTTTAATAACAAATTCTAATTCATTTTTTTGATTTTAAAAATTTAATCAAGATAAACTATGGAATATTTTTTTAAACTGTATAAACTATTTAATTTCATTTTATTTATTTTGTATAGGCCCTAATTTATTATTTGTGTTATAATATTGTGTTCAATTATTATTATTATACTCTATTTGTAGTTGTGCAGCCCCCACCAAGATTTACAAAGCAATACATTAACCCGTACAAATTAAGCAATCCAAATGCCATGGTGGTATTTCTACATGTTGGGTTTTGAGGACTTTGGGTTGGCAGTCCTGCTCATTTTTAAAATTTTGTAGGTGGATACTATTTCAGAGGTGGGATAATAAAATTAATTAAAAAATGGATTTTCAAATTTGACGATTAAGCCCAGAGAAACCCTTCATCCATGGTGAAATTGGTAATGATCAGAATGGTGGAATCTACCATTGAGGTTCTTCCTCAATGATTAAGGTGAATATAAATGCGTAGACCAATTAGACCATAGACCTAGCCCTGTACCAGACTCTATCATTTGCATTGTTTGTTATGCTAATTAGGGACAGTCCCATTTAGATGGTGCTTGAATGTCATAAACATGGAGAATTGTGATGCTGTGATGGAGGCAGGTGTCATGGAGACAAGCTTTAGGAACTTTTTTGTGAAATATAGTTATCAGTATTTCTATTTGCAGCACCCTAGAGGCGAGCATGCCTGTATGATTTGGGCAGTTTATATGTTGGTACTATTTTATGTTGTTTGTAGTATTGTTGTTACTACCACCAGTTACACAACAGTACTCTGGTCACACTTCAGTGCTCCAAGTGCTACATGTATTTGGATTTTATTTTCTCAACTTTTGTTTCCATTTAAAATACATACATCTACCATGCCAAACACTCATGTTGTCAAAATATGAAGAAATAATTTTTGCATAATTGTGGTGTTAACGCTTGACAGGCTATAAGAGTTTCAAAGACTAAACATTGTTTTCATGTATTGATTCTCTAAACAAAGACCTCATAATAGAGGCAAAGACAAAATGCACCAAATTAATTTGTGCAATCATCCACAAATTATTCTCAGTGTATCAACAGTGACTGTCAGTTTCCTGCATGTAAATTACTGTAATGACCTTGTAGAATCATAGCTACTGTATACGTTTGCAAAGTGTAGAGAAATGCAAATTGCATGACAGGGTTTCACAAGGAAGTGTTTTCGTTCACATTAACACAGTGTGCTGCTTTTATATATTTATTTCCTTTTATTTAACCAGGATATCCCCATCAGTTCTCAATAAACTGTTCTCTCTGGGGGCCTGATAATAATGAGAAATCTCAATAAACTGTTCTCTCTGGGGGCCTGATAATAATGAGAAAGCTATAAGTGTCACCGTTGATCAATAAAATAGGCAGACCTTATTGCATGGGTTTTCCCCATTTGGGGTTTTCTCCCAATATCTAAAACTAAAAATGTCTTCTCGTTTCCTTTTCATCCTATTGTGCTTATGCTGTTGGTTAAAAACAAATCAATATGAAACATTCCCTTGTACATCACAAAAACCTCTGCTGTGACTGACTAACTTTGAATGTAGCTTCACCACTGTTTCAAAACATTCTAAATTGTTGACTTGAAAAACAAATGTTTTTTTGTTTTTTGTTTTTTTTAAAGTGATAATTACAAACAAACAACAAATTATGCGTATTGTCTGATTTATAATTACAAAGACAGAATGTTTTGTTTTGTGGCAAAGTGTGTCGGTGGATTTCTATAGCATTCAACTGATGGCTGCTAACTTGGATAGCATCTTTGTACACACTGTACTGTGGGGTCAGGAATGTTTAGTGTCAAAGGTTCAAGGAAATAAAGCTAATATTAGCCAGACTGTTTACATGAATTGAGTTGAAAGTTCACACATCCACTGCTTACAATAAAAACAGTACACTATTGGAAAGGTCTGATTTGGGCCTGATAAATTTAGATAACAAATGGAGCCAAGATTAACATCCTGTTACGTATTGAATACTGTCTATGTCTATTCAATGAATGTCGGTACACTTGTTGAGCTTAGTCATTTGACACTCTTGGTTGAAAATGATTGTTAGTTGGAGTAAGGTTGAAAGATGATCAAGCCTCAGACTGATGTGACAGAGAATGCAATGATTTTTTCCAGCACTTTTGCATAGCTCCATGGTTAAACATGTTCAGCAAATTTTATTTTAGCTCCAAGCATCATTGTACAGTAATTTTCATCTTCGTTGATTTAGTCAGCAAAATATCTTTTGAAACATCTCACAAATGTGTGTAGGTTGGTACTGGCTGGAATTGATTGGAATTGAAGTTGTGTCCTGGTGCTGCTGACTAAGCTAACTAGTAGTGCATTCCAATCAATGAAGGTAGCAGACAGAATGAGTCAATTATGGTGGCCCTGAAGGGACATCGCACATCGCAAACGTGTGCGCATACATATGCGATGTCGTGAAACAAATCGCGAATATGTGTGCACACGTATGCAAATTCTTTTGCAATGTTGTGAATTTTATTGCATACCATGTTGCATACCATAGGATGATGTCATAGTTGTGGACAATTTGTTAGTGACCTAGGGAGTACACGGCGCTACAGTCAGGCCCATGTGTGTAAGCATGACTATACGATAATGTGTACCAAGGATCTTGGCACCAGGCCAAGTCTCGCCGTATCAAAGACTACCCACCTCGCTCGCTTGCCTCCTCACAACAATGACTTCCGCTGCAATGACTACTGTTTATCTCTACTGTACTTAAGTAACCCCCAGATCATTAGACATTTTATTCAAAGGTATGCGACGTGGTATGCAATAAAATTCACGATATCGCATTTGTATTCGCATACGTATGCGCACATATTTGCGAATTGTTTCACGACACTGCATACATGTACGTGTGCGCACATATTCGCGAATTTTTCACGACAATGCATACGTGTGCGCACATATTCGCAAATTGTTTCACGACATTGCTTAGGTAGGGGCACACGTTTGCGATGTGCAATGTCCCTTCAGGGCCACCATAGTCAATGTATACCCTGGCTTTGGGACTACACAAGTTTAGTTGCTTAAATTACTGCTTGTGGCCCATGGATACCCATCAAGTGTACACAGGACTTACATGTATTTCGTTATAATCTCGTACACGTATGCACAACTACGTGTAGGCAGCTGAACAGTACGGTGTGTTTAGTGCAAGCAGTCGCTGGCGCATTATGAAATGTTTTCTGGGTGTGTCTCTCTCGTCTTGGGGTTTCCAGAAACCATGGTTACTTGAGAACATAACATCAATAGAGCTGAATTCCTGTGTATTGCCATGGATTACCAGTATGCTAGTGTACAGATAGGCATACATAAAATGTGCACTACATACAAGTAGCATTTTATGTATTGTTGTACAGTTATTTTTGTATTTCATTATTCTTGTGCATTTTAAATCACTTCACATCAGGTGACATGTAGTAACTTTATCACTATAACGAGAGGGATATGGCTGTGACTGCCACCATGGCTTCTCTGTATTTAGATTTTTGGAATGCTGTGAATTTACGCAGATGGTTAAAATACAACATGAAGATAAACATTGTGAAGTTAAGCAACAAAAAACATGTTTAGCTTCCTGCCTTTTTGAAAAAAAGTAGGAGGAGGGCAATTTTTTTTTTCTTTTCAAAACAACCGGCCGGCCGGGCTATTTTTCAAGATGGTGCAAATTTTTTATGTGTGCTACAGTCTAAAAATACGATATTATTTATTTCAAAATTAATTTTTTACATCAGAGATCGTTCAAATTTATCCTTCACAAAAAAAATGAGATGGCATCTAAAAAGGAAGCAGGCTGGAATGCTAAAAAATAAATTGTTTAAAGTTTGCTTTATCTGGTACTTTATGCAGGTTAACACAATCTGGACGACAAGTTTTCATTCTGTGAACAGGAAGCACACTGTTTGTGCAATGTACAATGTACAGTATGTCAACATTTTACATACTGCCCAGATTATGACTACAGAGTCCCTTGAGAAACTTGAGTCATGAATGTTAGTTATGTCATGCCGACGTGCCAAACATTCAATGAGCCTACATGTACATGTAGCAATGATACTTAAGGAGACATGTTTAGAATGACATCATTGGTTGGAAGCCACTAAAAACTCACCTCTTCAGCGGTTCGGAACTTTTCGTGTGCTGATACTCCTCTCTCGGTTTGCGACGATCCCACGAATGACCCGTCCCATTCATTCATTCCTTCTCGCTCGGGTAGTCTCCGATGGGCCGAACCGCTGTGGAGTTTAGTATTTAGTGCCTTCCTCATTGGTTGCTGTTCTGCTATTGAAGAGGCTATTTTACCTATAATGCATGGGCTGTTGGAATATGTTGGAATGCTAAAATGCACAGCATTTAGTTTTCATTGAACGCACTTGGAAAAGTTCATAAAATTTACCACTTCACATTGGATTATGACGTCTTTATCCGCACTACGACAGATGTTTTTTAATGCCCAGAATCAGGAACAACTTGTCAAGTCAGGGTTTTATTGTGGCATCTATATATTCAAAGGAAAACTCAAGAAGCTCAAAAAAGTTCTGAAAAATAGTACCACAGGTGGGCATGGTACAATTTTGCTCAATACATTGTTATTATTGTTACTATTTTGCTTAATTATTTTAATTTAATGTCATAAAAATCACTTTTGTTATAAACAATGACACCATAAATCTAAAAAGTACATGACAAAAACAAGAAAGTATTAAACTAAAGTTTTGTATAAAATGTAAAACTCATCACTACTTGTTTTTAAACCATTATCAATCATGTGGCTTAAATGTTAATAAAAAGCAATGACTAATTCCACCTGTTTTCCCTGTTGTTTTTCTTGATCAGGATGTACACCTGCTTACCCAGTTTAATGTCTCTGGCTTTCATCATCTTTCCGGTCTTGATGACTGCTATGAAACTGGACAATAAAGACATAATGACTGTAAATGTGGCAGGTAGGATTGCAGTTTTATGTAGGAATGTTGTAATTACGTAATTAACAATCAACACTTTCAAATGTGTATCTGTGTATCAAAATGACTCCTAATGCTTTCAATGTCATGAATGTGGTGTTACTCTTTTTGTTACTTTTAACATGGCTGTATACATACATTTGGTAATGACTTTGAAATTTAATGGCAATAAAAACTTACATAGTAAGAAGTACACACATCATGTACAGCAGAATTCAATAGTATAAAGCACTTAAAGATACATTTCACTTTGAAGTTCTATGGTTATGGAAAAAGATATCATGCCCCAAAATTTGAATCTGAGGAACACTTCTGTCAGAAGCGGTTTCTTGGCGATATCTCAAAACGTGACCACCTTTTTTCTATATCACCACACCCATAGTGAGAGAGGGTGAATAAAACCTGTCTATTTTTAAGGGCTGTTGCTCAGAAATGATTTTGGGTTCCCTTAATATTGGACAGCTTAAGAGGGTACCTGTCAAATCATAAATGCCTACCCAATCATAAATACCTACCCAATTATAAATACCTACCCAATCATAAATGACAACCCAATCATAAATTCCTACCTAATCATTAATTGAGTTAAAGGCATGCATTAAGGTATTTTTGTGGCAAATATATGATTTTTAATTCATCACTGAAAAAGTATTCTGTACTTGTGAGAGGTATTTAACTTTTTCTTAAATGGTTGTTTTGCTGCTTCAATTTGCAGATTTTGGTGGGGAGGTGTTGGAATCAGATAATGGTGAGCCATCATATCGAATCTTAAATAAAATTGACGGTTCCATCTACATCGGAGGAAATGAATCACTTATAAGGGTGTTTCTTGATGGTAGCCAAAAGCTTAAGAGAATGAAGGTATGTTAAATGAAGTTTCACTGACGAAACATTTCAATCTCCTACATCAATTTAAAATTAGTGTTTCATTGTGAATTTGTTAAGGAAATAAAAGGGTGGTGATGAGATCTTAAAAGGCTGTTTAAAAATGGTTGGGTCGTGGCCGTGAGATGAAAGACCGAGCCGAAGACAACCTTATCAGACGACCATGACCCCAATGTAGCGCAGTTAGTCTTACTGGTCACATACTTGTAACAACGTAAATGAATGGTATGTCATATTGAATTATTGCATTTAAATCAAGTAGTGAAAAGTAATTTTTAAATGTTGTATTTTGTTATCTTTTTTTCTGTTTTCAATTGCAATAGACGAAGCTTGAGACAACAAATGCAACACAAGAGCTTGATTTATCCTGCAGTGTCCTCAACACCCAAAACAATGAAGTAGGTCTTGTTTATATGTTTGTCTTAAATGAGTCAGACTATAGGCCATAATATTTAGATGGTTGTTAACAAATATTTATCAAAATTTTCTTTCATTCCTTCATTTGATGTTCTCGCTCTGTGGTCAGATGAAGGTCCTATGCTATGGGAAACAAACCCTCAACATTCAAAGATTGTCCAAAAAACATAAATAAAAAAACAATAAAATCAAATATGCAAGATCAATCCATAGGCAATAAATGTATAAACGTTACTAAAGTACTACTAACATCAAAGAAAAGAGCATAAAGTTAAAAAGTGCTACTTCACCAAGTTTTACACCCAATTTGGTGCAGTTATTAACTTGTTCACAGCTGGAAGTAAAACTGACTCCACAGATTGTGTGATCTATCCAAACCGAAAAACAAGTTCAGATAAGCTATGCTACTTTAATTTCAAAACCTGCCAAATTTGATGGTTTCTTTTAGGGATCGTTCTACTCTACTCCTTTAAGACCTTTTGAGTCATGTTTGAGACCATTTTGTTGCCAAAATTGCCCAATGAAGCCAGACTATCTGTACCTTTATGTGCTTAATTTTCAACTCTACCATAGCTTATCGACCACCAAGAAGCCCAATGGCAACAGTGAGATTTCAAAATGGCTGACAGAGCCCTTGCTCTGTGTTTAGCCGAAGCCATAAGAAGTCCAGTGGCAAAAACAGTAAGATTTCAAAATGGCTGACAGAGCCTTTACTCTGTGTTTAGCCGAAGCCATAAGAAGCCCATTGGCAAAAACAGTAATATTTTTAAATGGCTGACAGAGCCTTTACTCTGTGTTTAGCCAAAGCTTAATTTAAAACCATAAATTAAAATGCTGATTATTATTATTGTTATTATTATTAAAACCAGGCCTTGCAGTCTGTTTTACTAACACATTTTTTCAAATCTCTGTTTGGGCTGCTAGACTGTTTGTTGGAACTTCATTCGCGTTGTAGAGAAGCTTAGCCAGCCACCAAATGAACTGTTGGTATGTGGTACCAATGCATATGACAGATTGTGCTACAGGGTATGTACATCAAATATTCTTGCTCAAATGTTTACAAGGTCAACTAGAAATTCAGTGTTTGTGAACAACAAACACACAGGTGTTCGTCAATTTAACATGAAAAGTAGACCTTTCTGATGATGTGTAAATCATACAAATGTAATGGCTCAGTAGTTATGATATTTTAAAATAAAAATGGTTCATTATCTGGTTTGGACCAGAAGTCAAGGTCAAATTGGGTCACATTTTGTGTAGCCTTTTAGATGATGTATAGATTGTAAAATCCAATGTGTCGTTCAGGAGTTATTATTTTTCAAACTTTAAACTTTAACTTCCGGATTTAACCGGAAATTAAGGTCAAATGGTGTCAAGTTCTGTGTAGTGTTTGCAAAAAATTATTCGATGACGTCATCATGACGTCACTTCATATTTTACAAGCCATGGGCGTTGTCTAACAGTGCACCAAGTTTCAACTCAATCGGCTGTTTAATTTAGTAGATACACGGCTTCAAAAAGTGCACCTTTAGGGCCTTACAACATGAGACACAATGACGTCATCAAACTATGACTCTACATATGTTGTCTGCATAAAGGTCATCATATTTACCAGTTTTGAAAAGATTCTCATAAACTTTGTCACAGACATCTAGTAAAAGAGTGTTTTGGACTGTTTTTAACTTGCCGCTAGAGGGCCCTTTTGAATTGAGTGACGTCACCGTTCTTATTTTTTTAAACCAGACACTTGTCAGATCACAACATTGCTCAACAGAACTTGCCACTTTCAAATTACAAGGCACTTTCGGTTCGACCGGAAGTAGAGGTCATGTGAGGTCATGTGAGGTCATGCACAAGACAACAAAATAAAGAGCTGTATGATCTTAGTATGATCCCGCATAAAGCAACCGCTAGCCTCTTAGGTGAATTTGTTACAGATTTTCAAAGATTAAACAAAAATGTCTAAAACCTTGTAATTCGACACTTGATGATGTCATCATGACGTCATTGGTCGGGTGCTGTCTTCATGTTAAGGTTCAAGTACATGCCAAGTTTCAAGTTTGTACAACTTTTACTTTTTACAAAATCATGATGAGAATGTTCAGGAAGAAGAAGAAGAGGCAGAAACTAGACTTAAGTTTTTGTTTAAGAACAAAAACAGGGTGTTCGGCATTTGTTCAATCAGTCATTCGATCAAGTTTTGTTATTACTCTGGTTGTGTTACAGTAATGAAAGAATGGGTCGAAAATATGAAGACATGGTTTTGCTGATTACTTTATTATGATGTATCCAAGGCCTATTTCATTTTGGATGAAAGGTTTGGATCTTTTTTGATTTATTCAACAGGTTTTCAGCAATAAAAAGGTTTTTTAAACTTGTCACGAGACGGCGCTGTTGAAATTAGTATCATTTGTCTTTCAATTGAAAGGCCAAGGGGTCAAACTGTTTTCATACAAAGAGACCTAATCCTAATTGTAGACAATAATGTTTTTGTATCACTAAACAAGGCCTGGGAATATTTATTTTCACTTCAATTCCATTTTCGATCGGAAGAATTGTCTAATCATGTTCAAGAGCCATTCTTTAGGCAGTTAATCTCTTACACATAACAAACTATTTATGCATATTTCAAGAACCAGACTTTTAGCTTAAAACATAAGCAGTTTCATAAATAAAATTATTAGTTTGGAGTTCAGCTTTATGCTGTGCATTTTGAGGGGTTTCATGTGTGTACTTGCTACCTTAAAGGCACCTGGAAGTGGTATTTTGTTAAAGTAAAGCTTTTGTCATTAATATATACATTTTTATGAGTGGAATGTGAATAAACAATTAACTAAGGTTACAAAAA
>JAUELU010102975.1:0-11342 GCA_032357145.1 Evasterias troschelii | reverse complement strand
ACAGTGTGCTTATTTCTGTAAATCATACAAACTTTGACTTTTTGGTTTTTGGTCATTATTGTTCGTTTCTATAATAAATATGTCAAAAGTAGATAAAACTACAACTTTTTGATAAAAATTGAATCTAAAACAATAAAGGAAATCTTGACACGGTTTGTGTTTATAGTCATCTGCAATGGTTGATTTTAGATATCAACGAATGTGAGGAAGGAACTGACGGTTGTCAACATTTCTGCCATAATGGCATTGGTAGTTTCTACTGTTCATGTCAGCTTGGCTACACATTGGATCCCGATGGGAAAACATGCACAGGTAGGTTATGACAAACTTAACCACCAACTTTAGCACACAGCGACATTAAGGAGCAAAGCGTCAACAATAACTACAGCATTGCAGCAACATTAGATGTATTCAAAAACAACTTTTTCTAAAAACAGATAACAATATAATTGCAAAACAGCTACCGCATTACCAATATTATTTGAACTGCAGCATCCTCGTTCAAAAACCTCAGTGTGAAGACAAATGATTCTTCGACAACACAAATTTGATTAAGCATTTTCTAATCAAACTTACTTAAAAGAAAGGCAACTTAAAGGTAACAGTTTCATACCGTTGGTGGTAATCATTTTGTTCAATATTCAGGTTGCACTTTGTTGACCTATTCGTCTTTTAAGTTAACATTTAAACAATTTGTGAACAGTGCATTGTTCGGGAAACATAATTGAGTCTTCATCCGGTGTTATTACGTCACCTGGTTACCCGTATGCGTACCCTCGTCAGTCTGAATGTGATTGGCTGATTCGAGCAGAGGCTGGTTACGTCATTAGTTTGACCTTTGAAGACTTCGACGTGGAGAGCCACCCGGATACTAAATGCCCATACGATGCACTGAGGGTAAGCATTCCATGATACTGATGACTGAGTGGAGCTTAATGTTCGCATCAAAGGAACTGAATTTTGATTTTTTGCATTATTGTCGGTATTGTTAGACGTTTTGTGGCTTTGCACGGTAATAAACTATTCCTTGTAGTACTATAGATGAGTATTGGCTCTAGTACGAGACGTTTTGTTTGTTTTCAACGTTTCGACTATCTTGCTCCAGTTGTCTTCAAGCTCTTCATGATTCTATTCGCAAGAGCTACTAGAATTATCTTGGATCCCACTAAGCTGTAATCTTTGAATGCAAAATTTGTTCCATGATGTGACGACATTCAGCTTGTCAAGATACAGTATTGCACAAGTTACTGTTTGTTTGCATTTTATCAAAAACGCATACATTTTGTATGCAGAAGAATACGAACAGCCGATCTCGTATACCCCCCCCCCCCCCCGTAAAAACCGAAAAACCCAACCCCAAAACAAAAACTAAGCAAACAACATAACGTCATGTTCCTGTATTAAGAATATTCCCGTTACCACCAGTAAAAATTACTAACTTGATAATTATTTTTAATACCACTTTTTAGATCAAGCAAGACAAGCAGACTCTTGGTCCTTTCTGTGGTAACATGAAGTCAGATTGGCCTCAAGAGATCAGAGCTGATAAGCTCATCAAGATTTACTTCGTGTCTGACGAGAGTGGATTGAACCGTGGATTCAGAGCCAGGTTTAGATCATCGGGTAAGTTACACCTGTATTCCCACTATAGACTGTGCAAGTCTCGCGCGCATTCGAACTTCCGGGACCATAGTGGTCCCAACCACATGGAGTTTTACGTGGGCGAGATTTTGTTTCGTCAATTATTTTAGTTAACATAGTTTATGACATAGAAAAGTATACATGTTGTTGGAAGTGTAATACTAAGTGATAACAAAACATGAAATTAAAACCAATTCAACAATATAACGAAGACAACCCAAGAATTAAACTTGACCTCAGCTTCCGGTTATTGAAAAAAATAAAGAATTTTGTGCTCGCCTCCGATCCTAAAACTTACGTAAACGCTTGTTTTGGATGCGCGAATATAATCGCCAGATGCTGTAATTGCGAAGCAAACCTTTTTAATTGCAGTCTATGGTTGTTGAGGCGTCAGCATCCTCTTTAAACTGCGATACGGGTCCATTTAAGACCCGTTTGATCTTCACGAATCCGCGTAAAGGGGTTTCCAAAAAGTTAACATCAAATAGGCATCCTTGTCCCAGAGTTTAAATTTTTGTCAATAATAACATACACACTATTGTGATTTTGTTTTCAAAAGCTAAAACTTTTCATAAAATTGTAATGATTTAGTTTTGTTGTTCAGATTTTGTCATGATATATAATTTAAAACAAAGATTTAATTTCATAAATAAAAATGTTCTTTGTTTGACGTGTTTTCTCGTTCGGATACGCGCGAGACTTGCACAGTCTATTTACAATACAATGTATGGAGAATCTCTCTTAAATAAATATCAACGTGTTTGATTAAAGCAAATGGCGTATGTTATTGTAGACCAACTTCTGATTATTCTAGTTTTGAAAACCCATCGACTTTGCATTGTTGTTCTTCTGTTTGTTGTCTTATTTTTCTCTTTAGGGTAAGGAGAATAGTATGGGATACCAATATGAGATCTATCAGCAAGGATTGACGCAATAGTGGCGTGGGGGTAGTCCTTACTACTAATACTAACATTATTTTATTAAGTATTCTGTTTATTGGACAGTAAGCATTCCCGCAACCATCTCTGCCCCTGTTTGGAATACCGCTGTGTAGCACTGGTGTCAGAGGGACATTTGTCACCCGGAGATTCTGTCCCTCATATGGGAAATTAACGTGGGCTGTTATGAGAAGACGTCGCTATAAGAATAAGTTATAAGATGAAGTTTGTGCACAGTTCGCCATAGGTGTGGGGGGGTGGGGGGACACGAAGACACATAATCTCTGGGGGACATAATCTCCTGCCACACCGGCAGCCCAGTTGGCACACAAGTTGCTAATCATTTACATCAGCAATATCTATTGCAGGTACCCAGCTTTTGGGTGATGAGAGTCAGTTAAAGTCACGTGCCTTGACTCAGAAATCAGAACTTGAGATTGACGCGCTATTCGGCCACGATTCGCTGTACTATTTCACATAAGATAAGATGCAGCTAAATTGAAACAAAGCCACTTTGCCGCCACTACTGACAAAAACAGAAGAAACAGGATGTGCCAGGATGTTTATGTGCCCCTCTTCAATCTATACGGAGCTTGCTTATAATCTTGGAGTCAATTGGGCCAAGGCTTTTGAAGATTCAACTCCTGTAACAGTATCGTGCCCTCAATGTTGTGTGTGTTTCCCCCATACGGTTAAGGGCTGAAGGAAGTTGAGTCAAAAGAGGGCGCTATCGGACGAAATCTCTTGACGTTTGCCGTATGGTGGGAGCATCTGGGGGGGGGGGGCGGGGGGGAGGACCGGACCGCATCAATTCTCTGCCAAACCGGCATGAAAGGAGAGAGATATATCATATTTTTCAGTCCATAACAGGAATCTTAATGCGCAAAATAGCTTAAGGTTACCAATGATTGTTATACGCTCCGTTTGGTAACTTCATGTTAAGCAAGATATAAGATTAACTCACAATGACTCATCATTGTCAAACATTCATCTTGAAGAAGGTGAACAGCAACACCTTACATCATACATTTGTAAGGTCAAGCTTTTTCGTCTTCCCCCTTTACTAGGGGGGTGGGGGAACATGAAGGAGAGAGACCCTCGTAGTTTTTGTAAAGTTTGAATCCATGTTGGTCGATATCTGCCCCCTTTAAGCCTTTCACTGAACTAACTAGGCTCCCTACATAGATGGGACAATAATTACACACGACCTGCACATAATATCGTTACGAGGGGATTGATCAAGCAATATAATACTTGACATTGTTCCGTGATTCTTTGTTGTTTTCAGGATGACTCTCCTTTCAAAACTGCAAGAACAAGTACATTCATTTAATAAAAATACATATCGAGGCTGGTGTAAAAAGGAGACGGGCGGTAACGAGAAACTGATTTATTGTTATTTTGCCTACTATTGACACTTACGATCACAATGAATGTTTTAATTTATACATTTGTTACACTTAATGTGCCATGCATAGGTAAACCATGCGAAGAAATCGAAGCCCCCACAAATGGCGTCATGTCTCTGCCAAACAACACAGTAGGAAACGATGCATTATTTAGTTGTGACGAAGGATATCAGCTGGTTGGGCAAGCCTCACGAACGTGCCTTATATCGGGGAAATGGTCCGGAAATGAAACAACATGTGAAGGTAAGGCTTAATTACCAGAAAATCTTAGTACCTCTGCATATAAATGATGATGTGACTACTCACACAAAACGAATGTTGGACGAAAAAGACACCTCAAACTAAAGAAAAAATGCAGTTGCATTATAATGCTGTTTACATCAAATTTACAAATTTCTCGCCTTTGATTTACCGTGACTTTCAACTGAATCGGTTTCAATTGTGATATTTTTTCAATTTGAAACTCTATGCGCTAACACAAATGTAATTGTCTCATTTTGTTTATCGATCTAACAAGGTGAAACAGCGGTTATTTCATACTGAGTCTCGTACGATGTTTTTAATGCATATAGCCTCGTTATAACTTACTATAAAAGACCTTCTTGAACGAAAACGGAAACAAGTTAGTGATCTTTGCTGGAAATATTTTGCACTGTGTTCAAAATATAAGAAAAATGGGTTCACGATATCAATAATTTTGAATACCCTATACCGGTGCTTTTAGAAGTTTTCGCGGAAAGCCCTCCTACGTCATCACTCATAAATACGTCATATGTGGAAGCTCCGTTTTGAATACCCGTTTTAAGTAGAGCTTTGAAACTTTACATGGTGGAGAGAGGTTTGCGGTATGTGAAAATATCTGTTGAGTAGTGTTGGTTCTAAAAGAAGCAGTTGTTGACAACTCAACGTTTCAATCAGTATGCTCTGATCGTCGTCAGGATAAGTCCTGAAGACGATCATAGCATACTGATCGATCCTGAAGACGATCAGAGCATACCGATTGATCCTGAAGACAATAAGTGCATACTGATCGACCCTAAAGACAATCAGTGCATAGGCCTACTGATCGGCCCTGAAGACGATCGGAGCATACTGATTGATCCTGAAGACAATCAGTGCATACTGATCGATCCTGAAGACGATTAGAGCATACTGATCGATCCTGAAGACGATCAGAGCATACTAATTGATCCTGAAGACAATCAGTGCATACTGATCGATCCTGAAGACTATCGGAGCATACTGATTGATCCTGAAGACAATCAGTGCATACTGTTCGACCCTGAAGACGATCAGGGCATACTGATCGACCCTGAACATTAGAGCATACTGATCGATCCTGAAGACGATTATAGCATACTGATCGATCCTGAAGACGATTAGAGCATGATCGAAAATTTGAGTATCGTCAACTGGTTCTATTCAGAACTAACACTATTAAACAGAGATTTTCACATGGTGTTACCGCAAACCTCTCTTAGTTATTGCCACTTTGTTGCAGCATGGCAGCAAAGGAAACCCCCACACTTGACGTCAAAGTATATTAATGCAAGCCGTCAACGGCAAAAGGGTTTCTAGATTTTAAAAACTTTGATGTTGGGACCTTATTTATTGATCGGTTATTAGAGTACAAATATCTGAATTACATTTAAATTTTCAACAACTTATTATAAATAAGTTTAAATAACTTATTGTAAATAAGTTTAAATAACATCCCGTTAAAAATAAAGTTTGCTGTTATACCATGCAGTGTTTAAAATCTGTCAAATTGAGTGAATAAACTTCTTACGTTTGTCATAAAGTGGTCAGGTGCCCTCGTCTGGATTCTGGTGTTAACCACAGACATATAGCAATGAGTCATGATCCACCAGCTTACGAATCCCTGGCTACCTATTCTTGTGACTCCCTGTATGAATTAAAAGGAGTCGAGATTAGGGTGTGCCAAAGTGACGGGACGTGGTCCGACCAGGAACCGAAATGTATTCCAAGTAAGTACCCATACATGTTTGTGTAATAAAAATTACTATTTGCAAATATTGCTGCCTATGTTTAGTTTACTATACTCTCAAAACTTGCAGGTCAGACTTTACAAAATTTCTGGGTTAAAATTGATTCAGATTCTGCATCCCGAGCCTGACCTGTTTTGGGGTCAGGTTGACCTGGAAACGATTCAAGATTTGAGTTTTGACCTGAATTGTTCGTCAATTGGATTCAATCTGGGTCATATGAAACATGGTCCGTGTCATTATAACCCTCAAATAGGTCAGACCCCACTTGACGCAGATCCGAGTTAATTCTGACCCCGGAATCTTAAGAATATTATTTCGGGGTCATTGATTACTGGTACCTAAATGTAAACGGGTTATAAAACATTACAAACTTAGTATTTAAATAGCATTGACAGTATATGAGTTACATTTACTTACTCTTAACCAGTACGTCTAGTAATTGAAGGGGCACCGTCATCATGATCAAAGCTGGTCCGTAGCTTTACGGTTTAATCACCCTGTTACTGCACTCTCGTGCGCCCTCCAAACAGATTATACGTGGAGGGTGCGAGCGGCCATAAGTGGGTGGGATTTCACATTACACCCTTCCCAATATTAGCATGCAATTCGAACATCGCGCTTTTTTGTAAGGGCTGGTGGTAGTATGTGGGGGATGCGCAGTGATCAGTGCACACCTCTGCGGCATTTGCTAACCAATAGTGTCTGTCGGCAAGCGTGAATCTAATTAGCATAATTTCATTGGAAGAGTTATTTACCTGAACAGCCACAAGCCTGCTCTGATCGTGACGACAGTCCTCTTAAAGTTGAGTCACTTCAAACTGATAACGAAATAATAACCATCAAATAAAACCACATTGTAACTTCGATCTTCCCGCAATTGTTTGGTCCATGTTGTACATCGGATCTTTGTTTGTATAATAAAGTACACATAACATTAACCAACAATAATATGCTCGTACAAAAAGATATCCCATCATAAAGAAGAAAATACCAATGTATATATTTGTTAGATTATCTCAAATTGACAATCTTTATACTTTGTTATAGTATGTGGAATAAGCAGCATCCGTCCTCTTCGCCCTTCTAAATCACGCATCGTTGGCGGTAGAGAAGCACGAGTTGGCTCTTGGCCATGGGTAGTAAAAATAGTAATCGAATCCAGAACCTACCGAGTGAATAACTTATGTGGAGGGTCTCTGATAAGTGAGAATTGGGTGCTGACTGCAGCGCATTGCGTCACTTCCAGAAAACGCAATCTGAAAGCACTTTATGGACAGAAAGTACCACTGGAATCGATAACTATCACACTCGGGATTCATACGTTCGACGGAAGCAACGTTAATGTGAGTTACGTTATGGTATTGTCACTTTTCTGAAACAAACCAATAGCTGCAGTAGGCCTACTTGCAATTTGTCGCTCTTAAAAAAAAACAAAGACAATAAAAATTGACCTTGGTTATTTTTTAGTTTCACTTCATGTTGTTATGGAAAAAGACGCAAGTTTTTACCCTCCAAAATTTGAATCTGAGCAACGTTACTGTCAGATATGATTCTCAGATTGTGTATTCCAATTACGAATTATTCTTCCTGTATGGACACAACCGCTCCGGATTTAGGGTAATATAAAAATAAAAAAATCAAGTTTTGAAATTAAATGTTCACAGGTTAGTTTAATTGTATATACCTGCATTTATATAGGATTAATACAAGAGAACGGTTAAACAAACCAAAGGTATAACAAATAGGTTTCTTTAAATTTATTTTCCAAATAAAAACAAAAATAATTTGCATCTGAAAGTTCTTCCTAGACAATAAACCATTTAGATGTTTTTAGTTTCATAATCAAACCATATGAACGACACTTTTGTTGTTTAAATTATCTTGATTTTGAAATGCAAAAAGCATTGACGAAACTTTGCTCCGACTTACAGAGAGGAGTCAGCGAAATCGTCAGAGCGCCCTCTTACGACACAGATCTCTTTGACGGTGACGTTGCCCTGTTACGTCTGGACAGTCCAGTTGTCTTGAACAGAAAAATACGTCCAATTTGTGTTCCAGATGAAGATACGTTCAGTTCAGATGATTACTCGGAGTTTGCTTCACTCGAAGACACTGAAGCCATTGCAGTTGGATGGGGTAAGTTTTGACCTTTCCCTCGGTACAATTTCTTCCCACTTAGTTCACACATCAACTAATTTGTTTGTTTGTTCCAAAGCAGATTCTTTTAGAAATTCCCTCTCTATTTTGATGTTGGCAATTTAGCAGGGGTCCCTCTCTTTAATTTCGCATGGTCGTATACATATTTTTTTCAACTTGCACTTCGTGTGAAAGGACAACAATGTTTGGACTGTGGTCGTCGTGAAACCTTCTGATTCTTCTCGTCCACAAGGGACCTTGGTGCAGTACACAAACTGTTGCTTTTTCACACGAGGTGCATTTTGTTAAACTTCGCAAAGGACCCTTGCTAATTAATGCTCTCGTGTGAAAAGGGCTGCAAAGTCTAAACTGCTGCTGCTTTTCATTGTCCATATTTTGCACAAACAAGACTAATGTACAACAGCAACATTTGTATTTATAATCATGGCGATCTGTTCAAGATGTTTATCACTCAACAACGATTATTAATTTTTAGAAAGTTGAAAACTCAATTCATTTTCTGCGTTTTTACGGCGGTTTAATTGGCGGCTTCTTTAGTCTTCGATATTACTGCAGTGGCAATGATTTAGAAAAACCGATCTACCTATAGCCTTATGCAATGCTTTAGTGACTTCGAAGGTTATACAGACTTCTGATATAAAGCTTTTGTTTGCACCTTACTAGGCTCAACTGCCAGGACAGACACATCAGAGGTATTGCAAGAGGTATATCTACCCCTAGTTAATCTTGAAACTTGTTACGACGCCATGGATGATCCAGTGACAGAAAACATGGTGTGTGCGGGAGTTTCAGCTGGTAAGTTTATCAGACTCTTAATACTCTGTACATCACACAACGCACCCCTACGTCATCCATTACACTGCAAAAATGCTGGTCAAATCTTCCGACACATTTTTTGGGGAAAAGGTAAAAAGTGGTAGTTAGACAGCGGACAAATTAAAAGTGGTAGTTAGACAAACATTTTGTTTGTCCCAAACGTTGTGCAAATACTAGGCATTTAATTTCGTAATCTGAATTCATTATAACTTGTTTACACATTATAGTCAATATATTGGGGAACCTTTTGGTTATTTGATTTACACGTAACTCGTCGCTCGTACCACGAACTGAACTAACCGACAAAAAACACACAATTTTATAAAAAAAAAAAAAATATATATACTCATTACTGTTAAAATTTACAGCAAGTTTCAGAACTAAATACGTAGCAATTTCAACTAGATACGCCACTTTACCAATGATGTACTATGCGCTACAGCGCGCGCAGTTCGGGTGCGTGTGTAAATGTTCGTTCCACGAAGTGACCTAACTCGAAGCTTAGTATTTTCACAAAGTGACCCATCTAGATAGGTCTCCATTACGCATTGGTTTGTAACCGGCGCTCTGCGTGCAGTGCGTGCACAACTCGGTTTTTCATTTTCACAAAGTGACCTATCTGTTTAGGTATTATTTACTAGGCATATTAGGTATTATTTAAATGAAATTAACGGTTCTGTATTCATAAAGTAGTCGGATTTATGTTTGGCTTAACAAAAATGATATGGAAATAGTTAGCAGAACACCGAAACAGCAGTTTGAAAAATAGTGCAATTTCAATCGTGATTTTCTCCAAACACGTTTTTGTATTACGAGATAGGCACAATGATGCACATCGACTGAGCAATATCGTTCGATCATGCGCACTACGATCACAGTTTTGCACAACATCCGGACATTGTTTCCACAATGCATGTGTACGCTGGCGTTCGACGTGCATCCATACGAGATTTTGCCCAACAGTATAGCAATCTTATTAGACCTAAGTTGGTCCAAATATTTAACCAACATTTTGGGGTACACTTTTCAACAACAATTTATTGATTTCATATAAGGACCTAACGTTGATCAAAATGTTGTTAAAAATGTAACCAATATTTATTTTGTAGTGAACCCTGTACGAATAATGACATCAACTTACCCAATGCAGGGTTCCTCTTTGACACTCAAAAGGAAAATGCATTTTTTTGCAACAACCAACCCCCCCCCCCCGTCCCATTTTTTTGTTTACATCTTCATGAAGTTATTTCAACATCGGAGGGTCTGCAAATATAAGTCATTGATAACATTGCATTTCATTACGAGAGGCTAAACTGTTAAGTAGACACATAATGTTTTCAGACAAATGCTTCGGAGGAGTAATCACATCACAATCAAATTGTCTCATAGTACTGCATTAGCGATGAATGATTGAGGATAAAGTATATACATAACATGAAAACGTCTGGGTACAAAATGAATAAGGTTACTACCTAACCACTAGGATTTTACTGCCAACACTGGTCGGCTGTTCTTTTGCAGGATTAACTCATCTAGCGAAGGCAAGAAAAGGAGAGAAAAAACACGTGTATGCACTCTTTAAGACCCCCTCTTTAAGACATACTCTGAGACACACACGAAAACCCAAACGTATTCAGGTTTCTAATTTTCAGTGGAGCTAAACAATATTAAATGGATTAAGTAATTATAACTTTTTTAGGAGGCAGGGATTCCTGTTTTGGAGACAGTGGAGGCCCACTGATGTTGAAGGCTGCAGATGAGAGATACTTCGCTTACGGTATTACATCATGGGGACACGGTCTTTGTGCCCAACAAGGCAAATACGGGGTCTACAGTAGAGTGGGTAACTTTGCTTCTTGGATTCGGGAGGTTACTCAAATTTAATGGAACGTCCACCTTTGCTTTTTTTTAATTTCTTATACAGGAAAACGTCTTCTTAACCTCTGTTTTGTCTTTTGTGATTTGTTGGCACTTTTGAGGACCGGTTAACACGTATGGAACCCACCCTTTAAATGACACACGATAGCTAAAGCCGAATCATTGGTTTTGAATGATGGTTCCTGCTCATTTATTGGAAAGTAAAATAAACAATATGTAAGCTTTATGTAACACAGCACTTTTATGATTTTGTTTATTATCAAAATCACAGAGTATTCGTACTTTTTATTTCTTCATGCACAACATAGTTAATGGCCTGACGTTTCTAGCCTGTAGACCCATTGCACAACGCGCAGCGCGCATACATGCGCGTAATACACGATCCATTAAGCCACGCCCATTTCTCATTGACCAATTACAACCGAGAAATCTGATCACCATTTGAGCCGTTTGGTGATCTTTGCACTAATGGTGATCGGGTTTCGCGGCTGTGA
>JAUELU010102960.1:0-11342 GCA_032357145.1 Evasterias troschelii | reverse complement strand
TTTAAACCATGTAAGTTTAATGTAAATCTGTGAGCTTTTCTTTTTTGTGTTTTACCAGAAGTATAGAGACCCTTTAAGTTAACAATCCTGTGTAGCAGCATTCAAATCTCAGCAACTTTGTGCAGAAATCTCTACTCTGCTGAATTATATGCCGATTTTACATGGCTAAAATCAATGCCTTAAAAGTTTAATTGAATAACTATATAAATTCGAATGCATCAAAGTAAACTGAATGGTGGGTTCAATCGAAAAGGAAAAATCGCTTTAACGAATGCTTGAAAATAAAATGAGTTGCTTTTTGCCGGTGGAAGAAAAATAACAGGAAAAAAACTATTAAAATGTAAAGTGTTTAGCTTTAAACATTTTACTATTCATAGAAAAATAATCACTTTATTTACTAAAGCTTAAGTCTTTTGATGAACTCATAAAATTGACATTTTGTCCTTGGCTAGAATTAATATTTAACGTAGGTTGCCAGTAAGGTCCGAGCCGCTTGAGCAGGTCGATTCTGTTTGGCTCGCTTAAGTGACATGATGGTAGAGACATTAAGGAATCGTTCATTAAGATCTTGCAATGACGTCAAAGAATCTTGAAGTGTAACACGTAATTAAAGGGACACGTCACTGTTTTGAGTAGAGAGTAAATTCATTCCAATCCAGTAAATTTCAACAGTAACCTGTTAATTGTTCTTGAATTGTGAATACACGAACCAAAAAGTGATATGTTTTCTTTACCCTTTCTTTTCTTTTGTCCTTTCTTTCCTTTTTCTTTTTTTTCTTCTTCGATTATTATATTATATATTTGTTTTACCTTAGGGAGTTTGTGCACGCCCTTAAAAGGTGTGCTTCGATCGACTGCTTTGATAATACAAATAAGCAATGTTGTTTTGAAAACTTCAAAAAACATGTACTAGATTTCTCTGAGGGTTTGGCCTCTCAACGAATACTTTAAGTATTATACTTTTAGTTATACTTACAGTAATAATTATATAATATTGTACTGCGAAACCGACAGTACTACACCAATATATGGAGTGAAACTTCAATTGTTTTCGCAGATTTTACCACAGACCAAATAAACAAAACACAAATAATGGTTTAACTTAAATAGTCACCATTTGCTATCCTAATTTGTTCACATGTTTTTGTTACTACACTTTAAAGCATTTGCATCCACAACAAAAAATAATGTTTTTATTTATTTAATGGTAACATTCGTGATGCTTTAGATTTATATCGAAAACTGAAATAAAAACTTGAAATAAACGTACACTTCCATAAAGTCAATAAATTACTGTTCATTCAAATATAGTTATATTGGCTATGCATATATTTAATATATATACTACATCATCAGTATTATGTTTGACTTTCATGTTATCAGCACTCGTTACAGATAAATCAGTGAAAAACAGGTGTGAACCTGGCACATTCACAACATGCATCGACATCAACTTTTGATTGTCAACACAACTCTCCTGTATTTAACATCTAGTTTTGTCTTGAAACGTTATTCAGTCCCTAGACCTAATTTAAACTGTCTTGTTGAGATTAAAAACCACACAATTGTGTATTTTTTTCTCGATCCGATTACCATAGTTGATCTAACTCTATTTTTTGGCTGAAGATACAAAAGAAACATTAAGTTGTATGTGAACCTGGTGTAAAATACAATGAAAATCCGGACTAAGATATCACTTCAACATAATAAATTGGGTGCCACAGATGTCTGTATACCGACATACCATTTTCGTTATTGGATTTGAAATTGATTATGAGCACTAGTATACAACAACAATAGTCCTATAGTCCTAACGTAATCTCATTAGTATTGTTGTGTACACAATGCATAATGATGGCGACACGGTCAAGGCTGGTAATGCATCTATTTTGTGTTGATACAACGACAGTTCCCATCCATGGGATCGCTTTGTGAATGCTTACCAATCTCCATCATGCTTGATTGAGTTCTTAAAATCAACGCAAAGTCCATGAATTAAATTACTACTGAGGTCGGTATATTAGATTCAGTTGTTGGCGTTTTATAGATGATAAAAAGGGTTATGATTACTGGCCTTTGCCCATGATTCAGTCACAATAAATGCATTATTAATCATTAGTTTTTAGTAATGAAAACAAGAAACCCTTTTAAAAAATGCATTGAAAATGTTTGTATCTCGTAGCTCTGAAGATACCTGTCAAGTTAAGAGTTGAAGAAATATAAGTTTTTAAGAAATCTCAATAAGTCATAAAAGTAATAATTATGTTCAAGCCCCGTCTTAAAAATACCGCAATGCAAACAGTTTTCCACCATGATCATCGTTATACCATGTACGCTCTGTGCAAAAGTGTGAACATTATACGTTTACTCTTACCAATGTTTATAATCACACCCTTGAAACGTTCAACGGTATGTTGGAGCATATAGCTCAAAACTAGAGGTTTGCCTTGAATTTACTCTTCCATAACATACCGATGTAATGATACATTTAATGATTTTTACAAAGCACATTTTCTGTCCACATATTTGTCTAGACGAAGATGTTAGCAATGCCATCCGAATGTAAACAGCCAGATTGAGCGCTTTGCGGATGAGTTAGCCAAGCGTTGTCACCTTCAGCATGGATTGTACTTTTTCCAATTTACAAATTTAGTGAGTTTTTGATAGCGCATTGGGCAAGCATTCAGGCATAAAATAATACATCAACGTAGACTCTCAACGAGCATTGTAAGTCCTTAAAGATGCAAGGTCCAATTGCTTGTTGCCGAATTGAATTGCTATTTTTCTATTGATTCGAAGAAGTTATAAGATTTTATTTAAGGTATATTAATTGTATAACAACAAATCAGCCTAATGAGTTGTAATTTGTAGTTTACTGAAAAGTATTGTTAGTATCTCGACATCATCTCACGTCTATAGGCCATGCACTATCGAGCAGTTTACATTCGAAAGTAAGAGAGTTTGTATATGTATTTCCGTTTTAAAACAGTACTTTCTGTCAAAAAGTAAATCCTTTCACAGACAAAACAAAATTTAAAACATTCTTACGAAGTCAATTTATTATCTTATTACAGCTTTCATTAAGGTTTACAGTGTACGGGGGAAATTCAGCCAATTAAGTTGTAAGGGGTATGTTTATGTTGGGATCCCTACATCATTGGACATACATTGTACACAACCAATTGTGCATTTAACATGCAAAAGGGTGAGAGTCGGTGTATGTTTTATCGTTTTGAAACAACATTGTCTTTCAAAGGTTGTTCAGAGGAAAATTATAAAACTTGTTTTACTACAGAATTTCGGGCCGATAAAATTCAAACCATCGCAGTTTTGGTGCATCTAAATCCTTGTTGCACTCTGTAAACACTTTACCACAATCTATACCGAACCGGTAAACACCCTTTTCAGCTGATGCGCAATGATCATTATAAGCATTCAGATACTATTAAATTTCTTTGTGATTTAATATTTAATATCTTATTTTATTTCGAATTATTCATCTTTAGATAGATTATATCAAAAAACGTTATTGATTCTAGTGTATGCATCTCACAGATCAACGAAAATATTATCAACGGCCTCTAAAGAATGAATGCTGTCGCAAAAATTAGCAATGGTACTTCCACACTGTCATTACCGCTTCATGTCCAACCGATACATAATCAACCAACGGAAAATCAATTTCTAGCTTTTCTCTGAAGGGCCTTGAGGAAACGTAATCCACGCAGCGCTACAACCACGCCGAGAGCGGTTTCAACCCTTTAGAAAAAGAAAGATAATAGAAAAGTGATCGAGGAGAACAAAAATAAAATAGCCCAAAGAAGCAGAACTCTATTCCGAACACGATCTATCGTGCATCCTCATACACTTAAGTGTGTTATTTCTGCTCTGTTTTGAATTTAATGAACACCGTACTGCCCAAATATTTTTTTAGCTTTTTATAGGATACTTAGGCGTCTCTAAGCTGTCAGAAAATGTGTTCTTTGGCAGCAGGAAAGCATGCACTGCCAGAGAATTGTGTGTGTAACTACGCGGGGTTCTGCGGGCATTTTAAACTCGGGGGATTGGTTTGCGAGCATTTTGCAAGTTGTTTATGTCATGTTTACAAGAAGATTTGGCGATATTTAGACCAAGGTGATGCAATTTACTATAGAATATTGATGCGACAGAACTCAAACGAGATCATAAATCAAGTATTTCTGGTTTTTGAGATATGGGCTGATTGTTTTGAGACTGTGTTTTTTTAACTTGTAAAACTGGATTAGATAATGTACGCGGACCGTTAATTGCAGAAGCATATGTCAATATAACAAAGATTAATTGTTAACTTTTATCTCAACACAAAGACACAAAGAGCACCACTGGATGTAGAATTCCTACTGAATGTATGTCTGTTGTTATTTCTTACCGCATAACTAGCAGCAAACTATTGCCTTAATAATAACTGTGTATTTGAATTTTATTTGGCCTATCGGCTTCTTTTATTCGAATGTTGTTGTTTGTTTTACATAAAATCATATACAAAGATGACACTTTCCATGTCAATCAACAGAAGAAAAAAAGCTAAACATTTACCAATTCCTCTGTTATCCACTGTCCAGTGCTGCTTTGAAATGTTATTAAGTCCTATCTCGAAAAACAATTACACTAACAACTTGAATAAACCCGACAAACCAAAACAGTAATGCCATTGTTTTATCATGAAGGCAGAATCATATCTTTCAAAAATGTGAACGTCATAGGAAGCATTGTACCAGCATCTACTAGATAAAAGCATTAACATTTCCTTTCCAATGTAAATTACCCATGATTAAAAACAAAACGACTGGCCTTATGACAATAATTACATTTTTTATACATTTCCTAATCACACCACGAGGGAAACTTACCAGTGTACTCAACTGTTCGTAATTGTTTGTAGTATTGATTTCAATTTTGTACCTGCAGTTTATTTTATGCGGCATCGCCCAGGCACCGTGGATATTTCTCGCATAAGTATATGTAGGACACAACATCCAAAGCAGTAATTGATGCAATAGTGGCAAAGTCACGTCCGCACCTGCGACAAGAATTGACTTCATCTATGTTTCACCTGACCTATAGCTTGCCTTAAAAGTCATGGTAACTTTTAATAGTATTATGACTAAATGATCATTCTTTCGCTTTCACAGTTTACCTTTTGTTTTGTGATATGAAAGAGTAAAGCTTTGTCGAAGGATACCAAGACGATCTTTCTTCACAAATCTTTGGTGGTGGACTATTGAATGATATTCATTGTTAAGCTTTAACTCGGGCAAGTTCCGATCACATGGAACTATACCGTCTGACGTATTATCACCCTTTGAGTTCCAATGTTGTCGTTTTTCTCTCCATTGAGACTCTAAACCAGTGTGTAGGAAAACAGAAATTATAGAAGGACGCAATTTTCTACAGAACACAAATCGCTAAACAATTTGCGATAAACGTGAGCACCATTTTAAAAACGTTTCAACAGGTAAAGTTAGGCCTAACTGTTTTGCTGGGTGTTTGTTTGCTTGTTTGTTTGTTTTTTGGGGTGTTGGGTTGTTTGTTTGTTTGTTGGGTTGTTGTTTTTTGTTTGTTTGTTTGTTTTGGGTTTTTGTTTGAGACAACGTCCTCACTGCAACAAAAGGATGTGAACAAACAGAAACAAAAAACAACAACAACAGCAGCAACAACAACAGCAACAACAACAGCAACAACAGCAAACAGCAATACCAATAACTAAGACAACAACATACGCCGTTTTACTGCTATTCCTTTGCATGAATAAGCTTACACTGTCGTGACAGTGAGAGCGACAAATCCATTGATTAGTATTAAACAATACCGGTGTACGCGCATCAGCCACGCTAAATCATTTCTAGTTGTCGGCCAATGTACTTCTCTCTTGATTAGCGCCACATAAAAAAAATCGTTTTAATTAACACAATTTCACCCCCAGAAGCAGTTTGCAAGCTGCCCTTAAAGCTGCAAAACCTATCGATTCGATTTAAACTAATGCATGATTAATCCTATAAACACACAGTAGACAGATTCGTTTTTTTCAAAATGAGGCGGAGTTAAAGCGGAAAAAATAAAAACCAGCTGCCGAAGTAAACTCACATGATGTCGGCCAGTTCTCCGGACCCCCCCCCCCCCCCCTCTCCCTCTCTCCCTCCCTATCACCGTAATGGGTTCACGGCCAAGCCCTAGGGACGGCTAGCCTAACAGCTGCCGTTCCATCGCTCTCCTTCACACCTCTGAGAGAATATACACCGCTTTTGATAATGGAATTCAGTGTTCTTACCCAGTAAAATATTATGTGAATCTCCTCAGTGGCAATTTGAAAAACTCGAATTTATACAATTAAAGCATTAAAGAACAAACATTGATAACCTATTGTTTCATTTGTATGAACTTTTCATCTATTGTAACTCAAATAAAAAAGAGGTCATATCTTTCTGTCGGAGACGATTTACAAAACTATTTCAATTAAATCTGTGTAATATATTTTATGTATTTTAATTAATGTTTACCTTTTTTATACAGATCGGTACATAACAAACATACAACCTGTATAGTAATACAATTATAGTTTGTTTGTTAAGAAAGGCAAAAGGGCCTTAAATATTATTGTTAACGTGGTGGACGATATATCACCATGTTTCCTTCTGTCTGCAGTTCAAAACAATGTAATTGGGTCAGACCCTCTGTCCTTCCACAGCTTCAGTATGATTCGATTTCGAAGGAATTTAAAGCATGTAGGCCCTACGTCATGATGGTACCCTCAAAATAAAATATCCATTTCCTAGAAACTGCTGGCAACAAAAAATCGGCTACGGGAACTATAACGCCGTTCCGCTCCAACGTAATCAATACCAATGCTAGACCACCGTCGTTCACACACTCATGATCACTACCGTCACACGTTGCAGTCTGTATACTCTAATATTGTTTTAATTTTGAAAGAATTGCGTTTGCACGAATAAGCAACGCAGTGGCACATCTTTAAATAGTGTAATTAACTTTGGTTCGGACATCTTCAGACACCTTGTCTTGTATTAGTTTATATCTGGCAGGCGGTTAATCTACCCGTCGTAATTTAAGACCGACACGGTAGGTAACACCGAGGAGCGTTCGGGTACTACGGAGTTATTCAAATCCCATTAAAATGTTGAATCATGATCCGATTAAAGGTAGTTTACAACATTGAGCTTAAAAAAACAGGAAACTAATTGTATTTTGTTGATTGGGAAGACTAAATCATACAATAATATGCACGTTTTGTTGTTGTTGTTGTTGACTCTGTTAATATTTGTTATATTTGTTTTTTGTGTCTACAAATAAAAATACACACACGAAGAAAAAAAAACTAAAACAAGTAAAATAGATATGGAGAAAACTACACTGAAAGGGAAGATGACATATTTTCCTATAACCAATCTCCCAATGAAGTAATTTCTAACAGACAGGCAGGACACACGATTGCAAATACTTAAACAATCAAAACTTCCTAATAAAAACTGCGTTTATCAGCAATCTTTCAGCGTGATTTGTAACACTGCGCGAGCAAATTAACCCAGTCACTTGCTCGTTACTTTGTAAAGGGCGACACTAACGACAACCCAACCCCTTTAACCGTACCATCCCTCGGCCTAGTGCCGATATAACCAGATTGTATTAAACATTCCAATGAACTTGCAGTAGAGTTTACTGAACGTAGAAAATGATTTGCAGAGTTTACTCTGGATAGTGGCACAGGCCTAATACATTTTTATTTTTTAAGCGCTCCAAGTTTGAATGTCATTATCGGTTTCTGTACCTGGCTGAATAACTATGTATGAATTGTAATCGTACTATGGTCAGGTCAATGTTCAGGTGTTAGTTTTGCAAACAAGACTAGTGCAAGTCTATTTCAAAACACAGACAGAAGTGTTTAACTTGTATTGTGTGCATTTTTTATTGTTGCATACCGCTGATGAGATAATGATTGCTCTTCTTCATTTCCCTCCTTCTTTTTCTTGTTCGTTTGTTGTTTTATTGTTACTATTTCCTTTTTTCAATGCAAGTTTGCAGTAAGCAATGCTAAAAGCAACTCTTGGTAAGGACCTACAAGAAGAAACTATAGATTGAACGTGCGCAAAACCGTTGAAAGGTCAACCCCATGTGTGTCGCTTTAAAACTAACATGTGTCAACCTCATTTGGTGTGCTTGGGTTTCCAAAATCGAGAGGATGAGAATGTATCTTCCCATAAGGATATATTGTCCATTCACTATTGCTTTCTCTTTTCCTTTTGTAGTTGAAGTCTAAACGAAATTCAACAACCTCGGTCAGCAGTGATTTGTATTCCTTGAAGAATACTGTCATGGTTTTAATTAAAAATCAGGGTGCGGTGGCGACTCATTAAAATGTATACAATCTCCCAGGTCAGTTAGGCGACGAAGGCACATTATTAATTCAGTGACACTCCTAATTAGGTTAAAGGAAATACACACAACAGGGCAATTTGTGCAGTTTTCAAAGCAGGCCATATTTGAGTTTCAAGACTTTATACCAAGTTCCCTTTGTGAAGTCGAGATATGGCCCCCTCAGTTGTCATTGATTAAAATGTATTACTTTTTAGACTTTGCTATACAAGTGAAACGGAAGTTTAACAAATGCACATTTTGCCAGAAGTTTATACCACGTCTGTTTCAAGAAGTCCGACGTAAACAAACAGCTTGTGGTTTTGAGTATTATATCAATGGGGTATGGTTGCTTAGACGCCTACACCGTGGAAGAAGAAGAAATGAATATCTAATCCAAGCAATTTTTGAACACTAGGAAATGTTTTCATTACATGCTAGATACCCTGATTGAGAGTTTGTAGTGAATCCCAATCGGCTACATTTATTACATCCCGCGACTTTTAAAGAGGGTGCTGTACAAAACATGATTTACGGTGCAAACTTTCAGAATTGTGTTTTGCTTGAATGAAAGGCAATGTCATTTGTATAGCTGGATGGGGACTATGGGAAAACGTTGAGCTGTTGAACGTCGTTTGGTGGTTCGTTCTTTACAATAATATAATCGTTGTGATGCTTTCAATTTCAAAAAAAAAATCTTACATTTTTGCTGTGACAAAAAGAATAAGACGGAAAAACTGAAAACAACAACAACACAAGGGGAAAACAGGAAAACAAATAAAAATAAAAATAAACAAACAAATAAACCGGTCAGAATTGACTTGGACTCCGGGTGCCAGGACGCAGAATTCAAGGGAAAACAATATTATCTAAAGAAATCTCTTGTCGGTTACAGGTAAAACAAAGAATTCTCTTGTGGAGTCCATTGTTCCTTTGTGTAAAAGACCCCACAATGGCACTCTCGTAAGTTCACACGCACACACACACGCACACTTTCATTAGGACTGCCTATTTTTTCGAAAAAGAGGTCATCATAAAACTGACTTCGACCTTTGAGCCCTCTTTAAAGCTGGGCGTCATTTAATCTGACATCTGCATTCTGGGTCACCCAGAGGTTTATGCCCAGCTCAGTGAATCAAGGAACTTACATGAGACCTAATCAAATTGGATTGCATAAATCCATCCTATCCGATTGGAAGGATTTAGTGACGTCATTGATGCCAGGCTTGATAATCAAGTATTATCCTGGGGGAAGGGTAAGGGGTGGCACACGGGGTGGGGTAAGGGTGGGTGGGGATTCTCGTGGAGATTAGGCACTTACAAATTATCTGACTTGGCAGATGTGGTGTACCAGCTTGAATGCCGGTGTATTATTACACATTGCTGATGATCGGTGCCCCGCTACTTTTTATATATTTTTTTATATTTTTATATATGTCGTGTGTTTCCTTAGCGAAGCAAAACAAACATCAAAGATATGGCTTACCAGCTTTTTGAAATGATGCCCCTGTCAACTAAATAAAATTAATACATACAAACGTAGAACAACTGATGCAAAGAAATTAATAACTTTCGTAACCTTGTTAAACAAATTTAAATGTTACACCTTGACGATTATACCTGACGTTGTAATTAACAGTAAGTCGAAGATGTTTAACTGGATGTCAGGTCGTGGTCATCTTCGCTCAAGTCGCCGGTCCATCTGTAAACCATAGACTGTAATTACTATTCAGCTCTCATGAATTACAACCCCCCATCTTAAATGGCGTGGTCCGGAAGACAGCAACTGACATCAGTCAATGCAACTCACAGTCTTGATGGGGGAAAAAAATGCTACATCTAATTAGCAATCGGCTCTCTTCTCACATTAAGCATTCTACATCCTCCAGCCAAATACGATTAAACATGGGTCCACAGGCGTAGAAAGTGTTAGATATACAATATGCAAAGTAAGTTACTAGCCGGGATTCACTGCCGATTTTCCTCCCACGGTATGATGCAGTTTCTCGCACCCAAAGTCTGGCTCTAGCGGTCATCAGTTGCAATTTATTTTAATCTTTGAAGATTTAACGCCACAAGTCTGTTTGAAGTTTTGCATGACTCTAATTACGGTGTTTCGTTCTGGAAAAATACTGCACATGAATTGATATCAAAATTATTTATTTTTGCATTCACAAAATTACTGTTTGTCATAAGTCTTACTTTTTAACATAATTAAATTGAACCCTGCAGTGACGGCTGCTGTCAGCACAATCAGACATATTTTGAGGGTTGCCATTGTCCTAACCACACCATAAACGCCATTCAACTCATCATGCCTTGATACCCTGAGCTGGACCATGAAACACATACAGGGGTTATCAATCAACATGGGATAGTGATTTGGTTAAAAGGAGGCAGGACCAAAACTCTGCCAGCGACCTTTGTGTACAAAATCGGTGTGTCAATTGTCAATGATGGTAGATGCAACCAAATTAAACAACTTAATAATTAAAGCAACCAAACAAGTTCAAATAAACTAAGGCAATACATGGACATGAAAACAACACTCTCATAGATAGTAATATATTAAAACAATCGTTCAAAAAGCTTGGAAGCTTACGTCAAGCGTATTTTACGGGTTAGCGGGGAATGTTTGCTTGTGCGCGTGCGTACTCCACGTTACTATAGTCTGGTCCCTTGCTTGAGTGTTAACATTTCAGATTGAAATCATCGTAACAGCTGGGTTTTTGATACAAATGTTTTGTAAACTGCAAAAGAAATTTTTAGTTTAATTAAGTTTGATTTTATGTTGAACAAGGAAAATCAACATAAAATCATTTATAAATTTACCCAGTCAGTTTCCCTTGTGGTTTATTATTTAATTAAGTTTGTGTTTTTCTTTGTCGTGTCTGCAGTTGGCTGAAATCCTAAAACCAGAAGAGAACTTCATGCTG
>JAUELU010102931.1:0-11345 GCA_032357145.1 Evasterias troschelii | reverse complement strand
GATAGCCCAAATCAGTTATGTGTAGCCCTCACCTTGAAGTGGCCGTCCGTGGCCTTGTGAGTTAGGCAATATCTCATTTTAAAAACATTTAAAATAAACTTTTCTTCTTGATTGGATTTTTTTTATATGAAAGATCTCCTCACATCACAATGCCACGGACGTCCACTTCAAGTCGACGGCTACCCTTTGGGATATCGACCCAAGTCAACTGTCACCAGGGGCAAGTTGCCACCTACTCCTGGGGCTGAAACAGGGTTGCCCCATTCACAGTCCGTAAGGATGTAGGCATGGGTATCATCCACTAGGAGGCTGGCTGGTAGAGCAGAATGCCTATACCTACTTCCCAATCTTTACGAAGCGATTATTGTTAAGAGCCTCGATTAAGAGCAAAAGTGTCATGACCGGGATTCAAACCCACACTATGCTTCTGACAACACCAGAGCTTGGGTCCGGTGAACTAGACCACTCAGCCACGATACGCCATAATCTTTGCCACTTTCTGCCAATCCCCCCCCCCCCTCCCCACCCAACAAATTCTCAACACGATATTCTCTAGTTGTGACGTACACCATCCAGGAAAAATACTTACAAGCAAGACTGATTAGAATAACTTAACATTCATTAAACTCAAACTTAAAAAACATTCAAAACTTGGTCAAAATATTTGTAGTGAATCAAAAACCGCTTATATAGAAGTCAGATCAACAACATAAAAATCGAACATTGTTTGTCGAACGCCCGTCTCCTCGTTTAAAACCGCCCAATTTTTACACAATCGTAACTTTTCACACAAAAATATATATGAATTTAAACTTGTAAACTCCCACACTTGAAAAGTCAATCAAGTTTCCCGACACAACGTAACAAAGAATTATCATCACCCGATTTTATCATGGTTGCAAAAATGTGTTTACATAAAAACAACTAACTCCGCCCAACCTTTTAAGGCTGGTAACTTTTACAAGTTGGGTGTCTTTGGAAAAAAGATTACTTGAAATATGTCAGACTTACATATTTAACCTTCCACCCGATCACCCAGTCATAAACTCAATAATGTGTGTTTAATTAATGTTACTTCAACAGTGTCACAAATGGCAAAATGCATTATTTAATACTACCCTCCTTATATAATACAATGACAAGAAACTGATTTAGTTTCACAAAAGATATTTGACGTCAGTTTACGTGCACGGAAGAAAAAGGCTTAAAATTAGTCCATACCTACTAAATTAGTTTTATACGTCTACCCTAAACTGAACCCAAAGTACTAGTGTTGTTGGCGGGAAAGGTATAACAACAACTTTCGTTAATCCCCCAAAAATCTATTTATACACATGAAAAATGACTTCCCATGCAACCCGGACCATGCTATGTAATTAATCAAAAATATCATTTATCATTATCGTTTCCCGGGCATGTGAATTCAGCACGTGTGGTTTATGCAAGTTCTATTTATAATTCAACGACCACCTTTTGAGAAGAGCTGCCCTATTATTGTTCCCGTGGACTATAGCAAACTTTTGTTCACAAAATTGCTGTAAAAATGAAGTTTTTTTTTTTTTTAACGCAGTTAAAGTTTTTATACATTGTTGAAATAGTATTATTAATGTCGACAGAAACTAACTTATATCAATGCATGCTTTCATGTCCATAAACATAACTTATTTGTTGGAGTCGATGGGGTCGTAGACTCGTCTATATAAAAGGATTGATGCTTATTTATTACAATTTGTTTTGTTGATTTTTCTGCTTTTTGTTGGTTTGTTTGTTCGTTCGGTTTTGTTTTGTGGGGGGCGGGGTTTACAGCATACGAGCAAAGGTGTTAATGAAGAGGGAACAAACTGTTATCCAAAACGGGTTCACTTTCCAGACCCCGCTCATTTTAAACAAGATAATACGGAAAAACAAAGACAGTTAATGTTAACATTTTCAAAGCCTATTATTAAGGAAAGCCAAATTTCCCTTGTTCTTTACCAAACGATAAAGAATCGATTTAGCAAAGTTTCTCCCCTGATAATTGGGCAGAATCTGGGTCTGGGCTGCATTGGTTGGGCTACATTTTTGGGGTATAATGTGGGGTTACATTCACAGGCCTAGGCTATACATATAGGCATGAGGTTGAGGCTAAAATGAGGTCCAAGGTTTCTCTACAGTTACGTCTGGGATATATTTAGGTCTGGGCTGCATCTTTGTTGTAGACAAAACCTTAATAGTGTAATTTTAACGTGGCTTGCTTCAGCTACCGTAGTTCATGACGTAGTCGACTGCTTGAATGTTTGCTCTCTCCAAACTTGCATTGTGTGTACCATGCCTTTACAACTTGAAGAGATATTGTTCCACTTTTTGTTTGCAGACCAACAACAATTGAGATGGATACTGTTTGTTCTTTGTATCAATTTTACGACGCATTACTTGTGCCACTTGTTTGAGAATTTACAAAATGTCCGTGACTAGGAATCTATAGACCATGTGATCTGTGACATCACATGTTTACAAAAGAGCCTCAGAGCCTGGACTTCCTGCAGGCAAGTTTGCACGCAGCTCAATGGAAGAATACGCTAAATCTTATGTTTTAAGGAGATTGCACTGTCCGATTTTGGTCAACTTTTGATAATTATGAAGAAAGGGGGCACATCTGAAAAACTGTACAGCTGTTGCTTTTGTAACTCTTGAATTTATATTTTCCCATATGGCTCATACAATGTCACTACTCTGTAAACAAAGGTAACAGGGTCTTTACACTCTAAAACTAACATTTCAGAATTTCTCCCAGTTCAAATTCACCGAGTTTTGGGTCCCAGGAGGCTAGACACTTTCTGAATTAGACTGACCCCCAAACTAGTTTTTAAAACTGGGATTTTGACTCAGACTCTGCTTTAAGTTTTTTATCAGATTCTGCTTTGACCCATAAATGGCTCAGGCCCTCTATAACATTGAATCTGGGTAAATTTCAACCCGGGGATTTTTGGAGTGTATTAAGCCCTTTTCACACTACTCTATTCCCCGTGAAATAATGGTCGGCCTTTTCACACTATGATCGCTTTACCCCCTGTCTACCCTGGCAAGTGGGCATACCCCGGGGAATAGCCACCCCTGCTCCGGAGTAGGGGTAAGCGGTAAAACCCTGGGTATTTTTGAAACATGCAACAGGAACCCTGTGGAATAGGGACCTAGGCGGGGATAGTGTGAAAGTGCGCCGGGGCAATTGTAGGGTAAAAAAAAATGGGGCCTCCCCGGGGCTGTATTCCACGGAAGGTTAGTAATAGATGCAGTGTGGAAAAGGGCTTTAGAAATTGAACATGGGGCTGAAATGGATAAGTCGGAACGAGGTTGGACAGGAAGTATCAGAGTGGTTCTTTTTCAACCCCGTCTTTGCCCCGCCTCAACAGGGAGTAGTAAGCCCTCTTCTCGGTCACTAAGCTGTATGTATATTGCGTTACTTGTTATGATGTGGAGTCAGTAATAATCAGGTAGAACTCTGTAGCCTCCGTGGGAGAAGGGAAAAAGGCTGGTATTTGGGAAAGGGAAGACTGGTATTAAAGTTTATTCCAGCTAAGACCCTAGACAGGGTTTTCCCCTAACCGCGCGCGCCTATAAACCTGAGTAAATCATATAAACACACACTGACAGGCTTCTGTTCTGCGCCGAGCCGGGGCTTGATGCACGTTGACTTTAAGCACCGTGGTCGGCCAGACGCCTCGGCCGGGTTTTTGTAATCCACCCCGCCGTACACAGCTCCTAGATCCCCCCTCGATCGTAGCCAGCCCGAAATACCCTCCGATTAGACTCCATCCAATCCGAGCAGCGTCCCAAAAGCCTGCCGCTTCACTCATAAAGATCCCCTGGTTTTGTCTCACTCTTGCGTGGGACTCGGGCAAATTTTGCGAAGAGGTTCAGTACCGTTCGCAACTCCGAGTTCAAGGGCTCTCCGATTTAGCGTGGCATGATTTTTATCCCAAAAGTGGAGTTTTGTAATTTTGTCACTGGAAATACTTGCCTGTATACGACATTTTTATACGTAGTAATGACGTCACCAGGTAGGTTTTTTTCTTCCATATATTATATTCATGATTAACAAGTGTGATTGTTCACTTCTGCATCTGGAGCTAGCAATTTATGAAATTAACTTACCCCGTTTGTCAATCCATGTCTGAATTATTGTTATGATATCACACGTATAGTATTATTGAACTATGACACGCCGGCTATATATTGTGTGCATTGATAGAAGAATTCACTGTGTAAAGGATGGCATCTAGGGGCGTGCTTTCAAATTACTAATCGATGAAATTCATTTATTTATTTATTTATTTATTTATTTATTTATTTATTTTGTGAAGAGGTTAAATTTGTGTAATATTGTTCTCGTCTTTGTTTAGAAACTTCTTCTTTTCGTCTTCCTCTGCGTCCATTTCGTTCTCAAGGATAACATTAATTAATGGTTGTGGTGTTCAAGACTGACCTCAGTGACCTGTTTGGTGAACGAAACCATTCTATTAAGAGGGAGGATATCTTACAAAGCACTTTGTGGTACCAGCACGGGGGAAATATCTTATCTCAAGTCTCATTCTCTCTTTGTAATTGGTACTGAGATACTGATGAACTGAAAAGGATCGAGCGGGACGCCGTTTTCCGTTAAGCCTCAGTTTGGTTACATTGACTAACATAAAAGAACAAATATAATAACTTTTTGAAAAATAACTTCGGTGAAAGAGATCTTCTGTTTTCAGAAGATGGACATTGAGCAAGTGGCCGAGTGCTGAGGATTTTGATATCCAAGTACCGAGTCTAACAGCCTAGTACCAAGTACCTGGATCACCGAGTACGAGTACTATGGACCATTGAGTACAAGTGTCCGAGTACTGAGTATTCTGATATACAAGTACCGAGTCTAACAGCCGAGTACCAAGTACTTGGATCACCGAGTACGAGTACATGGACCATTGAGTACAAGTGTCCAAGTACCAAGTATTCTGATAATCGAGTACTGAGTCTAACAGCCGAGTACCAAGTTCTTGGATCACCGAGTACGAGTACATGTACCATTGAGTACAAGTGTCCAAGTACCAAGTATTCTGATAACCGAGTACCGAGTCTAACAGCCGAGTACCAAGTACTTGGATCACCGAATACGAGTACTATGGACCATTGAGTACAAGTGGCCAAGCACTGAGTATTCCGATATCCAAGTACCGAGTCTAACAGCCGAGTACCAAGTACTTGGATCACCGAGTACGAGTACTATGAACCATTAAGTACAAGTGTCCAAGTACCAAGTATTCTGATAACCGAGAACCGAGTCTAACAGCCAAGTACCAAGTACTTGGATCACCGAGTACGAGTACTATGGACCATTGAGTACAAGTGGCTAAGTACTGAGTATTCTGATATCCAAGTACCGAGTCTAACAGCCGAGTACCAAGTACTTGGATCACCGAGTACGAGTACTATGGACCATTGAGTACAAGTGTCCAAGTACCAAGTATTCTGATAACCGAGTACTGAGTCTAACAGCCGAGTGCCAAGTAATTTGATATCTGAGTACGAGTTTGTTATGATAACTACCTTTTAAACAATACAACATGAACATCAACTACAACTTCAATTTTAATTTTTCAAGTTCCTTATTTGTTTAACACTCCTTTTAAAGCAATGGCATCAACTTGCATTAACTCGACAATGACAACCGTATTTTGGCCGTGGTTATGTATTAATTGCATGTGAGTGTCGAGTACATGTCGTCAAGTATAAGTTATTTTCCAGCCCTATATCACTGTAAAATTGCTGTTGTGGAAGCCAGCATCCATAGCGGTAACCGAAGTGGCTTCATTCGGAATCGGCCACACAACTTCCTCATGAATAGATGCCCAATTACGGATTCTCAATTTGTCATAAACCTTTACAACTGTACAACACACTACATACAGTCCATCAATACCACCCGATCCTAAACATTATCATTCAAACGCTCCTCAACCTCTTAGTGACAACATAAGCTTGATTTTGTTCCTTTCCAATTTGTTAGGGCTTAGCCGATGAGCTTCGAAGTCATTCCCAACGCAAATGAAAAAATCTACTGATATTCAGATTACATTTCAACAATTATTGTATTAAATATGTATTAAGCATTTCGTGAATCATTTCACTTCGAAGTAATGTGGTTATGTAAACAGATATCAGTTTTTATGCCCCAAAGTTTGAAGCTAAGAATTATTACTGTCCGATACGTTTCTCAGATTGTGTATTCCAATTACGGATTATTCTACCTGTGGACATAACCACTGTGGGTTTTCGGTGATATCTCAAAACCGCGGCAACCTTTTAAAATGAAATTTTCACAGGTTAGTTTTATTGTATATATATACATTAATGTGGAATTAAAACACTCAAACGGTACCAAAAACCAAAGGTATACTTTGCCTTTAGTGTCCTGAGTTGGGTGTTGTTTCTCACGTCACTCGTAATATACGATATAAATATTAGTGAAATGTCATATTTAGGCTAATATCCTCATTACTGTATACCACTAAATATGCCAACCACACAATTCGTTTATATTATTCTGTACCTCGTTGATCGGGCCCTAAGCATCTCTGAAACAAACTCCTTTGGAGTACGCAGCACCGGCAAACAAAATGGGCACACCAGTTGCTAATTATTCACACTAACAAGTCTCCACCCTCACGGGTACCCATTTACTAGGTGATGAGAAGCAATTATGAACATGTTTCATGATTGGGATTAAGACCCACATTTTGATAACTCGGTCATTAAACTTCGAGTTCGATGCAATAGAACACGACATGCCACAACAAGTAAGCTGCACAATGTGAGATGAGTTGCACTCTCATATACTATCATGATCTGTCCACTTCGGTATGGTGCCTTGCGTATACCAGCGTTGAACTCTTAATGGACAAAAGGCACCAAGCTTGTTTGCCATCTCGACTCTCATGCGTTCGGGTGAACTTATGTGTCTTCCATTAAAATGAACTAGTTAGAAGTTAATCAATTTTATAAGATTTTGGGGTTTTGGGGGGTTTTTTTGTTTTAGTGTTGGGGTGGGGTTTAGTCTCTCACCTCACGTTAAAATGGTATAAAATTCCATTTTATGTGACACTCTTTCAGAGCAAATTGTGAAACATGACGTCATTGGGTACCAATAGCAAATGGGTCTGAACATTCCACGGAGGAACTTTTGTGCCAGTCAAACAGTCAAATTCAATGCCTTTTTGAGTGAATATCATCAGAATTCAGGAATGAACAAAACAGTTCCTGTGACAAAAAATGTACAGACCACACCATTTGAAATGTGTCGCAATCAAAAGTTTGGGGGATTTTGATACAAATTGCACTTAAATGGTATCAAAAAAGGGCATTTTCACAATTTTAACTATAGAAGTTCTAGAGTACTTGTAATTAGTTTTGTTCAGTTTGTTTGTGTGTGTTTATTTGTTTCTTTCTTCGTTTGTTTTGTTTTTTGTTTTTAATCCACTTTCATAGGGACCCTTTCTATTGAAAAATAATGTTGTTTGTTTCAGTTTTTTGGGATTTGTTTTTTGTTTGTTTGTATGAGTTTTTGTTTTGGGGATTTTTGTGGGGGTATTTGGTGGTAAGTTTTTTCTGGGGTCAGTTTGTTTCGCTGTATTTATTCAAACTGAAACGGCATAACTTGGTAATAAAGAGTTGTCTCAGAAAATAATACAATTGTACTAAATAATGTATTGTAAAACGATAATATTGTAACATACACATTGGCGTGACGTTGAGTTAAGCAAGAGTCGTGGGATATGTGCCCCCTACATTATATAATAGTAGCCCCCCCCCCCACAACCAACGCCACTCCCATTTGGGATATTGAAATTATTGTGGTAGGCCTATACATAGGCTGGTGAACCTTACGGAAAACCGGCGCACACTCCTGCATCAATAAAGAACGAAGTTTCACTACTGAACGCAGAGTTGTAAAACCCAAATTTCTCCCATTGTGTGCCTCGAAATTCATGACAACATTTCCTGTCCTCTTGAGCTTTAACTTGGCGTGGTAAACCTCTGCCAAAATGTAGAGTTTGGACAAGACAAAAAACAGCAGTCCAATTATCGAGTCTGGGGGATTAAGCGCGTAACGGTCAACCGGTGCTTGGCGAGTATAGCGACCCGTCTCGCACCTCGGCTACACCGTCTAAACTCAACCAACCGAAGCTCTTGCATAACAAACGGTGTCGGCCACCACGTCATGCAAATTAACTACAGCGGTTAACAGTAACGTGTGTGTTTTCTGTCTCACCTATAGATGTTTTCCAGCCAGAAACTTTGGATGTTTACCAGTATCTCCACTAAGTAAAACTTGAACATGTGACTGGTGTTTGAAAACTTGTGCTCAAGATGCAGACGCTGAAGTTCAGGTGAGAACATTTTGGAAAGTTTGAGGTGGTTTTCACGACGCGTCGATTTCACTAGGCTTACTGTCAGTTTAACTTCATTTTATGTCGACTCTATCTAAAATTCAAACTCTATCTCAAAAGTAAGCTAGTTTTTACAACGTTTATGAAAGGCTATACGATGATAATATATTTATTAGGGTAGCATTAATGTTTACCATGGTGTAGGAACTTTACTTTTTTTGTACAGTCGTTAAAAAATTCAGGAGACTTTGAGATTCGGACGCCATCTTAGATAACGTCACTAATTTGCCTATCACCAAGGACATGTCATGTCGCATAAGTGTACCGTCTTGTGGATGTATATCTTAGTCATGTACTGATAGCACGTAGCTAGGAAATCAATAAACGGAAGCCATGTTTGTTGGTCAAGGCAGAAAAAACACTTTAAATATTTTCAGCAAATTGCCGATAAATGATTAGCAAATTGGCGCCTGTAGAGCGATGGCAATACAGCGCGAGGCCACCGTACACAACGGGCTTTCATGCTGAAAATTAGCCCGTGTTTCCCCCGCCTACCTACTCATCGAAAGCAACAGGGTCTTTTCATTCCGACGTGGCACTCTCGGCATGGTCAGCGCTAATGAAGCTCATCGGAAAGGTCCAATACCATAATTTATGTTAGAGATCACGAGCGACGTTGCATGGCTGTTGGGCAACAATTCTTCTTGTTGAAATAATTTCTGTGACACGATTATGTATAGCATGACCTTCCATCCTATATAAAAGCATTCATTATGATCAATCACCAATAGGCCTACCTTGATTTGTTGTTGGTTTTTATTAATATTAATTCTGCGGTGCCAACCCATCTACTTAGTAAAGAAAAGTGGAGAGCCCGCAGGATTTGTGTAGAGGTGTTTGCCTTCTGCCTGTGGTTTTTCCTTGTTGGTTGCTCTAAGCAGAAAGCAAAGTTTCAAAAGAGAAATAGCTACCCCCAAAAAAAAACAAAACAACCTCATTCTGATTCGTAGCCTGATGCTGGAGTCTTTTTTCAGTGTTAAACATGATTAGTATTCAAGCCAATCAGTGTAAAAGAAAAAAAAGAAAAAGGGCCTATTTCCCCTTAAGTTAATTTTTATATTCTCTCTTTCATTTTTACCTCAACCACAAATATATATTTTTGTAGGAAAGACAACTTCACAAAATGGCGAACAAAAAAATAACCGCACTGTTTCAATGTGTCCTTGAGCGTCGTTTGCGAAATCAAAGACCGAGACAAGCTATTCATGTTGCCATGTTGTTTACTTGTGCATCATAAAACTGGTGCCTTTCTCTTCTCTCGACTCTGACAGGAAATGTTCCATGTTGAAGTTAGAGTCCAGACTTCTGGTTTTCAAAACCCAAATGTGAATGACCTAAGATTCACGACTCAATTTGTTCTGCTCTGATTTTACCTTTTTTTCTTTTGCTCATCTTGTTTTCTTTTTTTTTCTGTCTGCATTTGACTGTTAATCCAAAACATCCTTTAACAAAACTCAATGTTATATATTTGAGTTCACCCCCCCCCCCCCCCCCATTAATTAAAACTATTTTAGTTTATTTTAATTATTTGTATTTAACATCTTCGGACGAAAACAATTCTTGAACCAAAAGTAAAACAAAAATGAAGTACAGAAGTTTTCAAAAAGTTGTATCTTCCACAAGCCCCCGGTCATACAAATATAAAATTAAGTACAATGCAATTTGGCAGTATTCCTATTTTCCTATTCAAAGTTCTATTTTAAAGTAATAACAGTCTCTTTACATGTTCCTTTGACCTTTTTCCCGTGTGTTTTGGAGTTCATCTTTGATTATTTTATGCCACGGCCAAGCATTTTCAAAAAAGATACAATTTTTCATGTAGGACAAAAACACGATGTTGGACAGAAAGAACCACCGCAAGCGAAATTCAGCTTCAAATGATTTTTCGGAATCCGTTTGCCACAGTCTTTTGTTGTATTCACAGTTTACAATATTTTGAAAATCTTAAGTGTAGTGTATCAAACCTGGGTGAAACTGAAACGCGGCTGAGTGAAGTGACGCCTAGTATTTATTTGTCAGTAGTTACCCCCAAATTGGCAAATCCATTTAACTCGACCGAGGTGCAGTAGATGTCGTTGATCGCAAAGGTTACCCTCTACCACGGCACCAGTCGATGCGACATGCGGTCACGCTGTTCACCTACATCTCTGACTTCGGGTTCAGTCACTTTAGCTCGAGTTCTGTGTCTACTCCAACTCTGTTTTTGTTCTACCTGACCTGATTGTCAAACCAGAATGCTGGCGTGTGGTACATTGTTCCAATAACAAACAAAAAAGGTAATAACATATTTGCCATTTCATTTGGGGAATTAACTTTATGACAAAAATAGTACTAGCTTGCACGGGGTGTAAATCACTAGCTGTACTTTCGAGTTAATGAAATGAACGTTTTGACTGGTCTCCTTTTCACAAAGAGATTAAAACGAATCCTGGCTTTTATTGAACAGAGTAAGTTATGTGAAGCATAACAAAGTGTTCCGCTTAGTTAAATCTTCACAAAATTTGCTTTGGGATTAAAAGTTCGATGTAAATGAAAGGTAGACTATGACGACAAATTTCTATAGAAAAAATTGAAATGATATCCGAAGGTTCTATGCTATTCAATGTGACTTCAAAAAGACATGTTGACGTTGTCAATAAAGCAAAACAAATTGTAGCTCTCATTGATATTAACCAGACACTTAATGTCAAAACAGCGAATTCTGTTTGCTCATAAAATAGGTGAGCGGAAGAGCCTTCAAATAACACCTACTATAGGACCGACCTTTTCAGTATTCCTTACAGGCAGGGTATATTTTTGGTACTTCACATTAAAGGGAGTTTATACTTTTGGTAAATGTCAAAGACCAGTATCCTCACTTGGTGTATCCCAACATATACA
>JAUELU010102915.1:0-11346 GCA_032357145.1 Evasterias troschelii | reverse complement strand
TTTGTAAGTGTTAATTTGGTATGGACGATAATGCTTATAGTTGAATATCGTTTATTATTAAATTGTTGGCACGGAGATTTGTTCAAGCCTTTGATTGCTTATTTTCTTTAAATATTCCTATTGCAATTTTGATTTGATTGATGAGTAATTTCTGTATTTAAATATTATTTATCTATTTATTATGTGATATTTTAGTTCACCTGCTTCTCGCCGAGTTATAAAATAAATTACCGGGTTAATTTACACGACTAGTCTCCCGACTCACCATTGTTACATCAACACGGTGACAGAAGCTACAAACCTCACTTAGGGGGAGAAGGTAGTGACGGTTAGTATCATAGTTCCATGCACCCTCTCCTTGTTTAGTCATCTGCAGAGCACCATGCGCTCAATGAAGTACTGCGTACCCATCTCCCGGGCATTGAAGAAATCGTTATTGGCAAGATTTGTCAATATCTTCACATCTGTAGGAATGGGAGAGGACACAACTGAAGCTGCAGCTGGAGAAGGTCGCTGTGCAATCTTCCCCTTTACAGATATTTTCTTGGTGTCCACTGCATTAGACCCAACCTTTGGTCTGCGTTGGATTGACCATGATGTGGATGCACCAGAGGATGTCAGGACTGACCTCAAGATTGAAATTAAAGGTACATGCATACTCAAATTCTTGAACATACAATCCAAAAATAGCTCAGTTCAACTAAATGTTCAACTAAAAATGGAAATTGGAAATAATTTTTTGTTTCACCCTTTTCATTCCCATAGATTACATCAAGTTGCACAGTAGCCGTTTTACTCCAGGGACTGCTTTATCATCTGATAGCACCGGCAGTGATAAGGATGCCCCCCTTGCAGAAAAGGTGCCACAGCTTTTCTCGAACTATAGAAAGAAGCGTCCATCAGGAGACAAATCATCAATTTCTAGCCAGCTTGCCAGATACTTTGAGATGAACGAGGTCAATGAGGGTCTTGACGAAAGTGACAGTTGTCTGAAGTTTTGGTACAGAGAGAGAACAATTCTTCCTGATTTGTTTCTTATGGCTAAACGTGTGTTATCTATTCCAGCCTCCAGTGCCCCCATCGAACGAGTGTTCAGCCATGGGGGCATATTTATGCGCCCTCATAGGTCTAGACCCGGAGCTTCCACTCTGTCACAGCTTGTTTTCTTGAAGTGTAACAAGAACATTTTGTAATTTAGCAGTTGGCCAATGTCAGCATTCAATATTGACAACAATATGGCAGCAGTCATTTGAAAATATGATTAGATGTCAACTTAAACACATGTACCAGCATGTTTCAACATTATCACTCGTGGCTGCACAGTAACTTTAATAAGGATTAAGTTTTAAGAATTTAAGGATTTAAAATGTTGTTTTTTCTCTACAAAATAACCATTTCTATACCGATTGATTTATTGCAGAACTGTTTGTAGCCAACAAGTTTTATGGTCTAAAGAAACTTCTCTAGACCATAAAACTTGTTGGCTACCAACCTTTCTGAAATAAATAAATCAGTATATAAAAAATTTAAAAAAAAATTGTTATTTTGAAGAGAAAACAAAAACAAAATAAATCCTTAAATGATATTCTAGATAAGGGGCAAGGAGTAAAACCTAAAATAAAATTGTAAATGCAGGTACAGAACTTATTTATATTTAATGTGTTTTATTTTGTAATTTCCAATTCTTATTAACGACATTTAGTTTGCAATCAATGTTTAAACAAGTGACTCGTGACTTGGACTCGGACTCGGACCAAGTGACTCGTGACTCGGACTCGGACTCGGACCAAGTGACTCGTGACTTGGACTCGGACTCGACCCAAGTGACTCGAGACTCGGACTCGGACTCGACACAGGTGACTCGACTACAACACTGCAAAAAGAAGTCAACTGAAGTCCAGTGTGAACTTGTGAAACTGCCGGCACTGAAGCTGCTGGGTGCAGAGAGTAGAAACATACAGCCCCACCAACTTACGAGGAGAGCAGTGAGGAGGAATGTATGATTGAAGATGAGGACCACTACCCCAGTGCTAAAAGCTCTGAAAGTGCCTCGTAAGTTTTGTTTTACATTTAACTTTAAGAAAAGAACAAGAAGTCAAATACAAATATTATTGTTTGAATGTACCAGGCGCCATAATCTCATTCAAAGGATGGAAAACCAAAAAATCAGTGCAAATTTTAGTGTAAAAGTTAGTTACCCTTACTAGAAAAGTTTATTTTAACTGTTTCCTTTTTTCCAAAAAGAAAGTACTTTATATTTTCAAAAGAACTGTCACTTTATGTATTTCAGAGAATCGGAGACAGAGCAACTTAAAGAGCATCAGGAGCCAAAATTCATTGTTTACAAGCAGCAGCTTCTTGAACTCTTCATCCAATGCCCTAGATGTACAGAACCAGCAAGAAGAAAGATCGACAGAATTGTTGGGTCTCTAGTGGTGGTCTCTCGTTGGTGCACTCACTGTGATTTTAAACAAAAATGGTTCAGTCAGCCACCCGATACTCCACATTTCTGTTAGTAGTTAACCACAAAAAAGGGTCAACGAGTGACAGCACTTCACAACACAGATTACTACCTCGTCTCCCAGGTTACTACCTTTGTTGGTAGGTAACAGGAAGGAATGTACTTCTAATATGTATGGGGCCTAGGTAGGTAACGATGCTTGTGTGCTGTGTGCGCGGTCTGCGGCTGCGCTGATCATCTCAAAATGGCGTCGGCCTCCTGCGCCAGTGCTCTTCGAATTGGCGCAGTAGGCCTATTCTACAAAAAAATTAAATTAAAAATACCGATTTTTGAGTGTAGAGATGCATCGGTAGCTATCTGTCAGTCCGTGAACAATTCAGTTTGAATACTTGTATCCGGTAAGTGGCATATTTCATCAACAACTCATAAAATTGTAATGATTACAAATTAAATAAAAACATTAACAAATTCAGTAGGCCCTATAGTACTCATCTATAGCTACTGTATACTGTACTGTCACCTGTGATATTTGTATTTCCTTCCCTTCCAAGCAAAGGATTTGGCAGGACTACGTTACATACATTCATGATCATTACATGACGTATTTGTCTAGATAGTCTTAGTACTTTTAAATCTTGATGTAATTAAACAGCTCATTTCTCACCAAACGTTGTACCTAGGATTACATTTACAGGTCCGACATGTCATTGTCAGAGGGAGGGGGAGCTCCTAGACTGAGTCCTACCTAGTTAGTTACACTGTGCACCCTTCATCATGTTTATTCAATTTAATGAAGGCTTCATAACAATGACATTCAAGTGATACCTCACATAGGGCCTACTAGCCGAAACTTAGGAGATAGTTGCTGGTTATTATGAAACCCAGTTATAGGGCGCTCCTTTTTTCGAAATTTTTCATTATATCGCCCCACCAGATACTTTTTTAAAGGCACCTGCGAAACCACCTTTTTCTATGGTCGTCAAAGTCACACACAAAAATGACCCAAAATAGCAAAAATACGCAACGAAATGGCTTGAAAATCGCCTACTTGCCCCCATGTGTTTAAAATGCAACATCATACTCTCGGTAATTTGTTGTGCTCCAAAATGCTGATTTTTAAGACATTCACAGACCGTCTACCACGTCAAGTGTTCTTAGAGTAAGATGACCATAATGACTCTTTTATTGAATGGGTGCCCTGCCTTGTCGCTGTACTGTGCGCACAGCAACTAATAATATGGGGTAGGCCGAGCACCCTTCCAATATCAAAAAAGTGTGGTTTTGCAGTTGCCTTAAAAGAAGTACCTGGGGTTGTAGTACGACTGATAATGCCATATTTTTGATAAAAAGGAGTACATGCAGCCGCAGCATCCCAGTAATTTAATTTGTTCTAGGTTGTAATGTAGTATTTAATAAAAGTCTTAAGTTATTAAGGGTAGGGATTGAGTTCCAGTCTTCAGTATTCTTAGAGATTCCTGAGGATGGAATTCTAAGAGTGAGTGTTTTTTTTTTAACAGCTGTGATGTGTGGGGACTCTTGAGAAGTGCAATGTGCATGGCCCAATTGTAGAATGCTTACATGTAGTAACGTGGAGTGCGCACAAGCCAAAATTTCCCACTAACATACGCTTGACATAAGCACAGAATTTGCTGCTTCCGAAAGCAGAGATTCTTTGCCTACTACAGTAAAGAGAGCCATTGGGCCATCTAGTTCTACATGGTTGTGGATGATTGTGCACCATGACAAGTCTCTGGTTGAGGGGTTTTGTATGAAGAAGGTAGCAGGATTTCATTTAGCAGAATTAACATAGCGGGTGACAGAGCTAACCCTGATTAAGTTATTTTTGTTAAACTGTGTGCGCGTCTCTGAGTCGTCGTTAGTGTTATGATTAATTCTATAGGTGTAAGGGTCCCAAACAGCTACAGTATTCAGACTGTGTAGGCTTTGATCTTAACTTTAAGAGTACGAGCACTGCCCATGCATTACAGGCAAATTCAAGCAAGCAGCCTTGATGTGATTTTGTCGATGTGTGTATTTCATTTTATGTCTGTAGAAAGAGTGACCCTTGGATTTTTATGATGATTCACTTCTTGCAGGTGATAGCTTGAGAGCTTGTATGAGTTAGGCTATCTTGTCTGTTTTCTTTCTGGTGAAATGAGGGATGAAACATCTGGTCTGACGGACATCTCCCATCTCTTCAGTAGTTTAAAAAGGTCACTCTGAAGGGTCTCGCAGTCAGATGTAGCAACTGTCCAATAGATGATACAGTCATCTGCAAATGGGCTGACATTGGCCTTGACATGATCAGGTAGGTCATTGATACATATATGTATGAGAAATAGGAGAGGACCGAGAATTGTTCCTTGTAATAAAATAAATAAAAAGTGTAATGAATTATCCATGATAAATGTCATTTGTATCATCATATGTCCAATTATAGTTTTCACACCACAATTTTGAAGTAATTGTTAGAACCCAAATTTTCCCCAAAGGTTTTTTGCACCTGCGTTAACATGATGGCAGGTAAACTCATGTGGAGACACTGCGGATGGAAGACGCACAGATGGTGTCGTATAATTACAACAATTTTTATGATTTTGTTTATCTTCTCACAGGATAAGATGTAGTTGCTGTGATCACTACAGGCTATGTTTGAAAATCAAAGAAGAATGTGTCGCCGTGAAGTAGGTAATTTTTTTCTAAAAAAGAAAGCTGCATTGATGATAAATCCCATCGATATAAGTTAAAACACATAACCCTTTTTGCGCTAAGTAACAAGTTGATGCAAGAGTTGGTTGTTTGAGGTCGATCAATATTTCTCTTAAGTTTCAAGATTTTAGTTTTAGGTTATTCATGTAGAATCTGTAACACTGGTAATCTAATCATCAATGTTTGGTTTTCAAGTTGATGTGACAAAACTGAGTATGACCCCCATTAAGATTCGTACTTAGCGCTGGAAATCGGCCAACGGTGGGAACGATCAAGGTAATGTACACCAGTTAACAAAACTCGTGTTACCCGCCGCGCGGTGCAGCCATGGTACATGCGTTTTTGTTTCACATCACGTGATTGGACCTCGCGACCAATCAAACTTCACAATTTGGTACCGAGGTATAACAAAAACGTTTGAACTAAATTGTTCACATTTTGGATGAGTTTTTACAGATGTATTATTTAAAGTTATATTTAAGCAGGCTTAAATTCTGATTGGTCGATCCACAGCAACAAGGAGTGTGATATAATCTTTCATAACACCCATTACTATGATTTTTCCTTTTTAATGGTTCAGAGAGCATTGGATGATTTACATAGAGTGCTATTTTCACTAGAACACTGCACAAAGGAGACATGCTACATGTATTCACTTAGCAAACAAGTAAAGCCTGGTTCATGCTTCCTGAGTCGCAGTGAATGTTTTGCATGAGATCAGCTCATGCAAATTATTTGTTGCAAATTGTTTGTATCACATTTGTTTACAAGAAACAACCAATGTATACCTACAGCAACAGTAACATATTGGTACATACATAGATGTTTAGATACAACCCCGTTATATACAATTACAATATAATTAAAGAAACGGTTTGCAACTGCTAATGATAGAAAAAAAGAAACTGTTTATTCAATCATAGTCATCTTCATTAAGGTTACAATTATCTTGTGTAAGGTTTACGTTCCATTAATGGTAAATCTCTTTTTTTTTTACTTCATGTGGTTTTATAAAGTAACAGAGCTGTATTTCATAGAGCTAAGCCAAAGTAGGAGGATACCAGTCACAAATGGTGTACGTGAAATGTTATTTTGGTTTTTTACCTTATTCTGCTAAGCTCGACTTAATTATGCATAGCAAATGGCGCTGCTTACCACATAATTGTTATGGGCTTACTTTTAAAGTATGTGATTATATGGGCTGTAAGTGTATAAGCACATACTTCTGCATGATTTTAAAAGTGAGCTCACAGCAGCCGATTTCAGGAAACCTTACGCAACTGCGTAAGTCCACTTGCGCACTGTTTATGGCGTAAATTCTGCCATAAACGTTGCGCAAGTGGACTTACGCAGTTGCGTAAAGTTTCCTGAAATCGGCTGCAGGTAGTGGCAGGTAGTGCAACAACCTGGCAATAATTCATTTTATCAACTAAATGATCAAATGCTTTATAATCGGCATAAGGCTTTGGTGCATGTTGTTGTGCACAAATGGTGGGGTGACTGGTGGCCAGTCTATGTGAGTTAAGCCAATGCATTTGTTAGTACCGGTATAACATGTATGCTTCATGTGTGTGAGCAGTAACAGGTCATGTGACTGGTTGGGTAGCCTCTGAGAGCTATTTGCATAGATACAAGGGATCCACTAGTGTGGGTTGTTAACCAATCAGCAAGCAGCTGAGGTCAGTATTGGGTTGGTTGTTGATTGGGTAAGGGCATTGACCAATCAAAGGTTTAGATTTCAACTTCTAACCAATGGGGTTGCATAATCTAAGGGGGGTCTTTTTGGGGGGGAAAAGGTAAAACCTCACTTTTGTCACAGTTTTCGTTGGGACAATTTTTGACAGGCAATAAACCCAGCTTTAAGCTTTGACCGAAATCTCAGAAATGGTGTCTGTTAGCAAACTGTGTCCGAGTATAATTGGTATTTATGCTACCTGTAGTTACCTCAATCATAACGTAAAGGCCTAGTCACAAGTTTCAATTTACAGGCAACCACCGGCCAGTTCAAGGCAGTCTCTGAGAAGAAAAAATAATCACGCTTTCATCTTCACTTTTTCAAAATATGCTGTACAAGTTTGTCATTGGTTTTAACTAATAATCGTTTTATTCTTATGTGCCAATGGAAACTAAATTTCTGTATATTTATGATGGGGACAGTAAAACATTCTTACTCTAATTAAATTTGATGTAGTGGTTTAATATATTGATTTAAAAAATGTTGTAATACAGTTGCTTTGCTTTCACTTTAACATTCCCTTCTTGTATCTTGTGGAATGATTTTGAGACAAAAGTAATATTACACAAAATATAACGAATGGGTCAGACTGTTTCAGTGTATGTGTAACAAACCAAACAGTTGGTTGAAATAAATCACTTTTATTTAGATCAATACTGTAGTACTTTGTCATATTGTACTTTATTTGGCAGGTTATTAAATTTTGATGTATCAAATAATAAACCTCAAGGGAAACTGACTTTGTAAACTTTAAATGAGTTTGAACAAATATATTGTCAAAAAGGGAGACCACAAACATAGGGCTAGATAGCACACTTTGTAGAGTGCTGGCACATATTATTTTCATTGTTTACACACAAATACATCAAGATAAGCTGGTTAGGCTACTAGTTATGCTTGTTTTTATTTGATGAAGTAAACCACAAGAATGAACCATTTGGTTGATTTTGCTTGGTTGATGGTCTTCCAGAATGCCTATCATGTGCTGGCGTCTCTGTGCTGGATTGGACCAGGGGTGCTTTGTGAACTAATATAAGCATGGCCCTGCAGTACCACACTGGTGTCCAGTACTTGTACTTGCACTGCAAGTTCGATCGTGGTTAAACATTTTTTTATTTTAATTTTATGCAAGCTGCCTGACACACAAGGCCTGAAGGACACTTCATGGTGTGGGCTACAATAAACTTGTTTTTCCAGGGGTCGTTGCCACCTAACAGGGTTACCCCCTTTACAGTCCACATTCAAATTTATGCTTGGGTACCGCCATCAGAAGCCTGCCAGGTAGAGCAGAAAGCACTCCCCTCCCAATTTTCCTTGTGTATTTTAGCATAATATTGACCGTTTCCTATAATATGTGAATTTGTCCTTCCGTAGTTAAATTCAGTATCCACACTTGTAATGTACACAGTACATGAAATAACAACCACAGAAAAGTGTAAGCTCAGATACAAAGTCATGACAAGTCAGTGGAAAATATACCTGACAAATGTTGATTCCACAAAGTCTTTTTACTCAAAGTTCACAACAAGTTGTTTTACTAATTTCTCAAAATTAGTGCATTTCCATTTTATGGAAGTTTTCCACCATATCTTTAGAATAGAAAGTGATGTGCACATCTGATAAAAATGTTCAAACTTATCCAATATGGAACAAACCCCTTAAAGTAATAACTGTTAGGATATAGTTCACCGATCTTTCAAGACAGAGACAATGGTTACCTTTTCTTTTTTATTTTTCCAAGTGATTCGGGCCTGTCCAACTAAATGGCTTGATTGCTGCATAAAAACTTGTGAACTAGTTTTAAGCACTAAGCAGTCCTGCCAAATCACCTCAAATGCCCCATCAATCAAAACATTTCAATCTGAGAAACGAGTCATGCATGAATCCTTTCTCATTTTTCTGAGGGTATAATACAGTGATACTTTGTTTGTTGTTTTTGCATCAACTGAACAATTTTTTGTGGCTTGTAGTTTTTTATACTGTTTTATGGTAAAAAATAATTTCATGTAATTATTGTGTTTTTATGTATATAAGGCCGAAATGAATGTGGATATTTAAAGGCAGTGGACACTATTGGTAATTACTCAAAATAATTGTTAGCATAAAAACTTACTTGCTAACAAGCAATGGAGAGCTGTTGATAGTAAAAAACATTGTGAGAAACGTCTCCCTCTGAAGTAACGTAGTTTTCGAGAAAGAAGTAATTTACCACTAATTTGATTTTGAGACCTCAGAATTAGATTTTGAGGTCTCAAAATCAAGCATCTGAAAGCACACAACTTCGTGTTATGCATATGTTAAGATACACCAAGTGAGAAGACTGGTCTTCGACAATTACCAATAGTGTCCAGTGTCTGAATTTTGAATTTGAAGCACTTAGGAGTTACTGTTTTTGGTATGCAGCTCGCATTTTAGGAGGGATGTTTGTTGCTGGCTCCCATGTTTCTTTTTCATACCCCTGCCACTTGACTAGGTAGTACACCTTTCCGGCTTTCTTTCTCTTGCCTGTGATGCATTCAACTTCATATATATCTGAGTCTGTGTTTGAAAAGGATGGAGAATTAAGTGGCATAATGTTATTGTTAGAAAAAGGAAATTTATTTGGGTTGTTGGCCCATTATGAAAGTATGATGAGTGCAGATCAGTTTCACTGTGAGCCCATTACCAATGGATATTATGTTTGGTAAAACTCAAACATGTAGATTTTGATTTTGGAAAATTAGTTGCATCAATTTCTTTTTTATTTTGATTTCAAGCCCAGATTTGTCACATCTTTTTAAACTAATAAAACCAACACTTATATAGCGCCTTATAATCAGTTCATTCAAAACTCAATACATGGAAATCTTGCCTTCTTCCTTAATATAAGTTGACTTGGCTACACAAGTTATTTAGAAAAGTAGTTAAAGGAGACTCGATTGTAAGCTTTAAAGAAAACGTGTAAGTTTCCGTTGTCTTATTTGATAACACTAGTTGTGTACATACCTTTATTTGACTCCACCATATTTTGTAGGTCAGCCAGGTCTTTGGGTGTTCCTACTTTTGTGACAGACAAATAAAGAGACACGACAATATATTTAAAAATACCTACATGTGTACAGGAGAAGTCAATCCTAATTTTACATTAAACCTAAATCATTTAATCCTTACATATTGCCACTAACATATGAAAATGAGTGTTACCAAACTCACAAGTAATCCAAGATGCAAGTTGTATACGGTAAAATACATATATTGAATTGTGTGAAATATCTTTTTGCATCACAGACATGCTGTATTTTGGTGAATCTTACGACAGGTGTAATAACAAATCTATCAACAGAAGTATCCACAAACAAAATGAAATGATGAACCTTGCATGACTGGTTTATTTCAGCCAGTTTATATAGCGACTTTCACTCGTAGTGCTTCCAACATTATTACCTCTGGTCACTTGGCCATTTAATTCATTCCTTAAACCATCTAAGCACCCTGGGGAGTATACAGCCTGTGCAACAAGTATACGCTACTACAGCTTAATCGATCAAAAGAACCATCTCTGCCCTCGTAGGTACCCATTAACCCCTTGGTGGACAGGAGTACTTATAGTTCAGTGTCCTGCTCATACAGGGTTACAATTGTCACGACCAGGACTTGAACCCACACTATGCTGAACAGAAACCCCAGAACATGAGTTTGGTGCTCTTTTCCGCTCAGCCAAGACACCCAACAGTACTGGTAAGCACCGTACGTGCACTGAGATATGGGTTTAGAGCCCCGGTGCACGATTATACACACATACACACGGCAGCTGATCAAGCGGGATCCAGTATTTACACAACGTGTAAATTAATAGTCTTTTTCAATTATCCCAGGAAAAAATTCCCATTGAATCCCATTGAAAACAATCAATGGGATTCAATGGGATCCCATTAAAAAATTGAATGGGATTCAATGGGTTCCCATTGAATCCCATTAATGGGATTCAATGGGATTGGTGTGGAATTCGGGACAAATTCAATGGGATTCAATGGAATCCCATTGAACCCAATGGGATAATTTTCAATGGGATTCAATGGGACCACATTCAATGGGATCCCATTGGGTTCCCATTGAATCCCAAAAATGGGATTCAATGGGATTGGTGTGGAATTCGTGGTAAATTCAATGGGATCCCATTGAACCCAATGGGATCAAATTCAATGGGATCCAATGGGACCACATTCAATGGGATCCCATTGGGATCCAATGGGACCACCTTCAATGGGATCCCATTGGGATCCAATGGGACCACCTTCAATCGGATCCCATTGGGATCCAATGGGACCACCTTCAATGGGATCCCATTGGGATCCAATAAGACCACCTTCAATGGGATCCCATTAGGATCCAATAGAAGGTGATCCCATTGGGATCCAATAGGATCCCACCTTCAATAGGATCTCATTTGGACCCAATGGGA